>VZTZ01039910.1:624684-734085 GCA_013400955.1 Drymodes brunneopygia
TTTTTTCTGGTGTTTGCAAGACCAATTTGCAGTTTTCAGTGGATTAAACTTGTAGCTGAAGGAGATGGGGGAGTTTTTCTGCCTTTGATCACCACTAGAACTTACCACCTAAGAGAGCTTAGTTCAGGCAGCTAACTGCCTTTCAGTCAGTGGCCAGAGGAAGCCAGCATTTAATGAAAATTTAGAGTCTGGATGCGTTTTATGCGTTTTTTAGAGTGTGGGCTATTTATTTTTCCTTGAAGGCAGAGATGGGGAAGGATGCGCAGTGATGCAGCACTGAATGAAGGATAGCAGAGAAGACATCAAGGCTGGATGCAGGAACAGAAGGAGATTTCCTTTCTTTGGTGTTACCTGATAGGATCTATTTTTATATAGAAATGTCACCTGACAGAAGTCAGGAGGGAGAATATCCAAGTAGTTTTGATGCAGCTACAGGCAGAGAGCTAAATACACAAGGGAATAGGAGAGGCAGTTGAGGTGATCTGAAAGCACAGCTGTAAATAAAAATAGTAGTTGGAA
This sequence comes from Drymodes brunneopygia, assembly GCA_013400955.1. Taxonomy (NCBI): domain Eukaryota; kingdom Metazoa; phylum Chordata; class Aves; order Passeriformes; family Petroicidae; genus Drymodes; species Drymodes brunneopygia. Next base: position 625,204 of record VZTZ01039910.1, read on the forward strand.
GGAAGAGGTCTTTGAGGAAGCTGACCACAGCTGCATGTGGCTATAATCACAGCATAGAGGCTAGCACAAATTGGTAGTGGAGAAATCAAGTGAAAGACTGATGTGTTATGATGGAGAACTCAGGAGGAAAAAGTGAGAAACAAATGACTCAATGAAGAGTGGCACCAGAAAAAAAAGGAGGATAAGATGGAGATAAGTAGAGATTTGAGGCTGAGAAGGAAGAAGGATGTGATTAAAGAACTGAGGACGGCAAATATAAAGTATTTTGGCAGCATCAGGGAAAAAAGGAAAAAAAGCCCCAAATGCCATGAGAACCTGGGTTTCCTAGTGGCACAAGGAAGACGCAAGTGTCTGAAGACTGATTTTCTTTAGGTGGAAAGACACATCTGTCAGCAGAGTTTTTCTGGGGAAAGAGCAGTGTTTAGTTTTCCAAGACCAAAGAAACACTACAGAAAGGTAAAACTAAAAACAATCCTGGAGAAGAAAGTTGAGACAAAGATCTCAGAATCCCTTTTGGAACAAAACAAAGATTAGTATATCCAGCCAGAGAAAACTCTCCTAAAAGCTGTGGCTGGTGTGGTTTTACTAGAATTACCTTGGTCTCTGAGAAGGAAGGTGGGTGAATGATGAGCTAATGAAGATGTTCCAAGAGGCATGAAGAACTCAGGGTCATGCAGGTATGAAGAGGTCTTCATGCAATGGGCATGTCTGTATTAGTAAATTATATGGAATTTAGAACCAGTCCCTGGCCCTGGAAATTAAATGTGTCTACTGTTGACTGTCCCTGGCCTAGTTTTGGTTTATACTTACGGGAACTCACCTGAACTATTCCCAGGTAAGGTTTGAAGTTATCTTGGGATTGTTCCCGGTAGGCAGTTTGAAAGCAACCACCCTGTTTTGGAGGGTGATAGACTTTATTAGCATGGCACCTTTCTGTGCCAGTTGGCCTCAACATTCTTGGACATGTTTATTTTGCTTGTAGAAATAGAGCTGTAAATGGCTCAGTAGATGCAATCCCTTAGAAACTTAGGACATGGATAGTCTTGATGCAAGCTGTGGCAGGCAGTGAATATGATTTCTTTTTTAAAATGTTGCTGAACTGAGATGTTGATGTGCTCTCAGATTTTGTTTTCATGGAGCATGATGACATTGTAGAAGAGTTGGTTATACAAAGTAAGTTTGTATGAAGCATGCATTTACTTATTTCCATTTGAATGTTATACAAGCATAAGCAAACATAGGTCATAAATAACAGTCCGTCTCACAGAAGGACGGGCTGTGAAATTAAGGAAACAAGGTTGTGAGGCTGGTAGGTGATTCAGTTGGCTGGACTAAAAAGCCCAGACAGTTAAAAGTAGAGCAAATATTTTTTAAAGTTCTTGAAACTTGTGTAAAAACAAGGCAAATCTCCAGACCTAAACAGATAAGATAAATATGGATCTAGAATTAAAAAGGTGTAATGTGAAGGTGATGGAGACATGGAAACTTTACAGTTTCTACATACAGTAGTGTAGAAAAATGTGCAAAATGAAATTTCATGTGTTGTTCTGGATTTTCAATTCAGGAATGATTCAAACTAAAACAGACACAGCAAGAAAAGCATCTCTGAGAGCCTTTATCTTAGTAGAATAGGCTAGCAACATGAAACCCTGAGCATGATAAGTTAGTTCCTTGATAAATACATCAGGGAAGGAGCTGGGACAGAGGAAAGCTGGTTAATTAAGCTAAACAGCGTTGACACATGAACAAAGTTAGTGAGAGAAGTAAATTTTAGCAGAAAGCAGTCAATTGACTCTGAAGCTGAAGTTAGATCATCCATGTTACTAGAAGCAGCATGCATCTCAGCTCACATTTTCTAAATGGGTTCATGGATGTGACCTGTTCCTAACCAGGCTCAACGTTGGTTTTGTGAGGAGCGTCACAGATGAACAGGAGGATTTGCACTGTCCTTTTGAATGCCTTAGCTTCTGAAGAGACATATGCAACATTTTTGGAAAGGACTGCATTTGGCAGTTCTCCACCAGCATATCATCAGTCTTTCAGCAGTCATCCTACTCTCATGGATCCTTTCTTCTTCAGTTACAGAATTACAGAGTCATAGAATGGTTTGGGTTATGTCTTTCACTAGACTAGGTTGCTCAAAAACTCTTTGGCCTTGAACAGTTCCAGAGATGGGGCATCCGTAACTTCTCTGGACAATCTGTTCCAGCGTCTCAGCACCCTTACAGTACAGAATTTCTTCCTAATATAAACCTACCTTCTCCCAGTTAAAAGCCATCACTTGTCCTTACACTGCATGTCATTGTAAAAAGTCCCTCTCCAGTTCCCTTAGGTACTCTAAGGTGTTCCTGGAGCCTTCTCCAGTTCTGCCCTTTAGATTTGCCCTGCTGTGAGCTGATGATGTATAGATTCTTCGTGGCCCTGCCATCACAGGTGCTGTGCTGCTTTCCTGGTTCAGCTGTGTGGGAAATCAAGCCCACGTGGCAAGCTCACCTGAAGGAGCTTGTCTCCAGGGGGTGTTAAGTTGTGTCAGACTGTGTCAAACAGTTGCGCTGTTTTTTTCACGCTGTGCCCTGTTGCTGGAGCAGGATTTCATGGAGAGTATTCAAAATGCCTGTCAGTGTAATATTGGGAAATGTTTTGTTTATGTGTGACTGAATGTGAATTCATAACCCCAAATTGTGACAGAACTTAATTTTAGTGTCTTTTTTATTATTTTTGTTGGCCTTTACATATTTGTATAAATACTGTGTAGTTGAATTAATACCAGATTGATGAATGTGGAAGCCCTCAGTGTCTCTAAATGAAAACTTTCAAAAATAAATAGCTTTAAAACTATAAATAGAAAAATCTCTATACTATATTTATCACTGACCACGTTTTTTTCCCCTTTCGTTGCATCTCCCATTTTATTTTTAGTGATGCTTACTTAAAATAGTTCCCTGCTTTCCTGTTGGCCATTAGATGGCCACTGTGGAATCCAAGTGATTTCTAAGCCAGATGGTAAAGGAAAGTGTTTCTTACTTGAGCAGTATGAGCCTGAAGTCTTGTCTATTCAGACTTTCTTTACTAATTCATCAGCTTTTTCTGCTCAGTTGATTTCATGTATGTATTCCTTACTTTGTTTCAGAATGTGATTCCAGCATTGTTCAGGACCTCCTGTTCTTCTTATATTGATGTTTTTCAATGTCCCCCTCATAAGGTGGTAGTTCTGGTTTTGCTAAATTACTAAAGTCCATACTCTTCATAAAAGTCACCATGTTGGCAGCCATAATGATTTTAATTTTTTTTAAGTTCTAATTTAATTAGTTTTACAATATTGATGTGTTGGTGATCACCTCAGCTGCACACGAAGTAATAGGAACAGCTTTAAGTTTTTATGGCCCTCAGGCCTTAGCTTGACTTCACTGTTGAAGCTGCAGCTTCTTGCCCACTTTTAATTTGTGCCGTTACATCCTTTTCCCCCTTTGTGTGTGTGTTAATAAATACATAATTTAAAGTAGGGTTGAATGTAGTGTAAGCCACATTAGTGTTTGTTAGGGTTTGCAGGCCGCAGTTGTCTTCCAACACTACTTGTTTGAAGAGGCTGCAAGGACATCACACGGTTCTTTTCTCCTGAGCTATCTCAAGGAAGGGAAGTAAAAGTGTCTGCAAGGACCAGCTGGTTATCCATACACTGCTCAAAATGGCAGGGCCAGATGAAATGTAGAAAGGCAGTTTTTTAAGGCAAATAAGATCATGGTTGGTTCCTTGTAACTCTGTCTGCATGCTTTGGTCTCAGCCTGAAACACTGCTGTGGGAAGGATGAAGAAGGAAGCAAGACAGGAATTCTTATGGCAAAGAACTAGGAAACAACTAGGACAAGTGGAGAAATTTTGTGCCCACATCACCAGCAGCAAAAGGCTTCCTGGCGCTTCTGAGGCAGCAGTGGTTCCCTCTTCTACCAAGAGAAATGCCTTCTCCTGTATAATTTAGCAGCAACCAGGAGTTGTGTCTGTACAGGCAGATGAGCTGGGCCCAGGGTGCACCTCAGACATGTCAAGGTGTTTGGTACCATTTCTTGTGCTGTCAATGGGGTCCCAAGAGCAGCAGATCTGGGAGCTGATGTGATGAGACGGGGTGAGAGGTGACATTCTGTCTCTGCCCAAGCCTGTGCTACTGTAGTCATTGCCATGAGACCACTTGTACCATGGACTTCTTGCAGCTGTGGAGGGGCAAAGACTGCAGCAGCAATGTGTTCTGTCATCTTTGAGGGGTGGAGGAGGCATTGCTGCTTGTCAGATAGGAAATCCCCAAAATGGTCAGCTACTACTCATGGAATAAAACTGTTTTCCTGTCCTTATCAGGCAGGAATATTTTTTTCCTGCCAGTAGGCCACCATGAAGATTCCTTAACTTTACATCCAAGCAGATTGCTGATGCATCCAGCCAACGACAGGTAAAATGGTCGTGTTCATGTGGGTCTGAGACTCTGGGGAATCATGGACTCATTTAATCATCAATCTTTATGCCTTGAGGCATGCCAGCATCTGCAAGCTTCTTGTTAGTTTTAAATGCGATTGATGTAGTTTTATTTTTATGCAGAGCCTTGGGATGCCTACTGAGAAGGGCTCTTAAAATAGGTGTTACTTAATGTGCTGTTCAGACTTCTCATTAATCTGCTTGTCTTTACTCTTACCCAGAGGTAAAATACTAAAGCTGCAGAAGGAGGAGTTGGAAATAAAATGATAGAAAAGGGGGCTCTGAAATAAAGACATTTAGTACTGAGGACTAAGACTAGCAGCAGAGGAAACAGGACAGGATGTTCAGAAAGTCCAGGCCCTTTGGCATGAGTTATGGAGCTTGGAAAATAAGCAGGGCAACAGTGAATTTATGAAACAATGTTTGTCTTCCTAAACTGAATACTGGAAAGGATCCATTTCACACTTTGCCTTTGCCAGCGCCCTGATATCTATTGTAGCACTCATCTTCTGGCCTCTTTATTTGCAGAGAAAAGGTTGACTTTGTGTTCAGAAGTTATTTGTGCTTCCTGCTTTCTTATGGCACTAACACAGTCATGTTGTGGCTATGGGGATAAACTTTGGAGTCTTAATCTTCGGTCCTGCTGTGCCACCCTGTTTCTGAGGTTTTTATTTTAACTGCAGCAATGGGCTTGAAAGACTCCACTTCCACTTTGCTTCACCACTGCTTTGTCTGCATGGGTAAATTAATCAGGGCCAGGACTTGTATCTTATGATTGTCCGTATTGTTTAATTTCTAGCACATTCCATGACATGATTTTGGTCCGTGCCAACTAGCACACTCCCAGATGACAGCTGTGGCAGGATGGCGTGGGAGAGAGACTGTTCTCAACAGGCATTATTGAAGAGGTAACCATGTTTTGCAGGGGAAAACAGTGTAAAGATGTGGATTGGAACTGGCTTTGCCTTTCCCCCCAAGCCTCTGGATTCTGATGTATTTTATACACTAGGACCAGTCTCTCCCTGGTCTCAGCATTTGCGGAAGATACTGAAATACAAACTTTTGCTTCCTCATTGCTTCACTAGGTGCTGTTATCCAAAACATTAAGCTACCTCCTCCTCCTCCCTGTGGGCCATCTGCTCAGGCTTACAGCAACACTTCAACAGTGATAGGATCTTTTATCATTGAATAAGAGTCAGGTTAGGGGCACAACTCAAGCTTTATGTCAAGCCAGTTCACAATGAAACCAATCCCTCTGAACCCGAGTGAGTTTTCCAGAGAGCTTTCCATCCTGCAGCATATTTGTATGCAGAGGTACAGCAGTAGCTCAGAAAGGCAGTGTTGTCACAGGCCCACAACAGTAAGTTAGATAAGTAATTGCTGTTTTGGTATGTACGTATTTGCTTATCACACAGGGTCATGATGATTGCACATGCAGATGGTACATTTGCTTGCACACATGGATTTTTTTGAAATTCACACCTATAATTCACTCTTCAGGCTTTTTTGTTGCACTTTACATGCAAACGGGGAATATTTACTTGTTTGTGAAGCTCTCTGCAGTTCTCTGTTGTGTAAGCGATCATTGAATTCCAGAGCACTGCTTTGGCTGGATGTGTTTTTCCAAAAATTGTTTGTTCAAGGTACACCTCTATATGAAATATTCTTTATAAACCTTGATTTCTCTCTTTCTGACTTCATTTTTCAGTGTCTGAGTTTTTAGTTGCAAATTGAGATATTATTAAAACCGTAGTCTTCCTCACTGACTGTTGAAAATACTTTTTCATTTAGATAGTACATGGTGTGCTGTTTGTAGGATGGGCATGAACAGTAGCTATAGGTTGCAGAGACTTGGGTTTTCGTCTTGAAAATGATAGGATTAGCTGCACAGTGAGCCCGTATCTATCATTAAGATTTAAGCTCCTGAGCCTGTTCTTGGTGCTGCTGGAGCAGCAAAGGCAGAAACCACTGCTGAGTCATTGGACTAACCAGTGTAGGTTTCTTCATCGTGACAACCTGTGTACAGCACTGTTATCAAGGGGATTAGAAACACTGAGCAAAAGGGATTTTGTTGTGTTAGTGCTAGGTGAAATGGTGTTTTTACAAACTGGTGTGGTGGGCAGGTTTGAGGCTAGTGAGAGCCATGACGATAATAGTCACACAGAAATTGTTAGGAAAAAGAAAGGCTGCAGGAGGTTCAGGGTCTCCTATGTAAACTCTGCTTACAGTTGTTGCTAATCTATGCAGTCCTCGCAGTATTCATTAGCTGAAGAGTCTGAAAAGTCAGTCTAGAAGAGATTGTGCTGACTACAAGTTTCTGTAGCCTTTGGTGGTGCCAGCTGCAAAAATAGGCAAATCTGGCTGCAGTGGAAGGGCGTGATGGGGCAGCTCCAGCCCAAGTGCTACCCTGGAGGCATTTTGGAGGCTTTGGCTGGAAGCCGTGAATGCATCTCCCAGGGGAGGACTCCATTGCAAACAGACCTTGCCCTTCCCTGTTGGTGGATTCCTTTGGCAGTAGGCTGGCATCAGAACACCTAAACATATTTATGATAAGCTGCAATGATTTTTTGCCCCTCTTTGAGATGCATGTGAGGTTTGTGTTGTGTTCATTAATTCATCTCACATATGACCCTTTCAAAAGGTCTCGTTACAGCAGCCACTCATTACTGGTGGCATTGTGCCTGGCTGAAGGCCAGGTGAAAACACGTTTCTCAATTTCTCACTCTTACATGGCCTAAACCAAACATTAACAGCTCCCCTTTGACTGAAGTGGCTCTTGATTGGATCAAGCCTACTCTGTTGGAGGAAACAAAGGACTGGAGGAGTAATTCCTATTCTTCCTTGGAGTTTAGTTTTCTTAAGAAGGAGAACTAAGAGGTCCCCTGCACCCCAACCTGAAGGAATACCTTGAAACAGGACACTTGTTCACATGTATAAAGAGATTACCATTAGAAGTAACTTAGAGGTAATGAAATAAACCTTTATGAGTGCTTGGGAGGACTTTCTCTTTTCCTACAGAATTATGGTCCTTGGTAACTTGATAACTTGTGTAGGAAAAATCTTTCTGGGAAGGGGTTAATGTAAAGGGAGAAAAGCCCTCTGAACAAAACAAGCTTTCTGCTGAAAATCAAGAGTTTAAAAAACCATAAAACTTCTTTATCTGTAATTTTATGGGTTTTTTTTGCAGGGAATAATTAATTTTTCTTGTTCATCTTATTTACTTACATTTCATAGGAAAGGGAAAATGTTGGGATCACTCAGTAAATAAGAAGTCTCAACAGTAAGAGCCAGTCTTTGCTTCAGGCAGCAATTGGACCACAGCTAATGTAGTAGACTGGTGTTAACTCCCGTGAACTGTAATGACACTTAGATTGTTGCTGAACTAAGTATGCAGGTCAATGGGTAGGTCCCTGCATCCCACACTGGAGCTCTTACTGCTCTATGATTCACTGCTTTTAGGACCTGCATTAGTAAGATTAAAGTCAGGGCTCCTTTGCCTACCTAGCTCCTTCCTGCAGAGAGTGCAGGGGAAAAATACTTGTGAAATCCTGAGCACACAGAAAACAAAGAGAGATCCACACTTACCTTATTGCAGTGATTTTGAGGCTTTTCTACTCTTTCCTATGGGACACATTGCTGTGTTGCCTCATTTTTGTTGGTGTTCAGACATCAGTTTTTCACTTCCTACCCTTGCACAAGTGCCAAAAATCACAGATGTGGAGATCTTGGACACTGTGATTTTTTACAGCATTCATGACAAAAAGACAGTTGGCTTCAGAGATCAGAGGCATCTTTGAATACGAAAAAAGCTCTTTTAAGTGTGTTCTTCCTTTGTGAAGGCAGTTGCTCATTCAGACCGCAGTCAAGTGTGAGTACCCTCAGCTGGAACCCTCTGCTGCAGTGTGGTCTTGCTCCTGTTTAGAGTCAACGGGGTTGTTCACACCACTGTAGCTCATTACCCAGCCTTTTCATCAGCTGCTGAACTTCATTTGTTTTCTGGAGTTTACTCCCGCAAAAATATGGTAGCCATCAGTAGAAAACCAACTGGAACGAGAAGTGTTGGACTTGTTTTCTGTTTTAGGTATTACATGGTTCTATGGCAAATAAAAGGTATTGATTATTTATTTTTATTCAAAGAAATAATTTGCAACAGCTGGTAAGGAAGGGGAACAGCCATGAGCTGAAAATAAAATTTACAGCACAATTCCGTGTATGTAGTCAGGGAATCATTCCCATGCAACCCAGTAATGGTGCAGAGATTTCAGGGATTATGTTCAGATTAAATGTCAACAAGAGCTGAGCCTTGGCAGTATGCCAGGAAGGTCATATGAGGAAAGTCCCAAACTTTTACTCTCCAATAAAATTGTGTTCTGCTTAATAACCATAATACACTGCAAATTTTAGCACAAACAATGACTTAGGTTAGGAAATCTCATCCTAATTTGATTTTTAGAAAGTTTATTGCTTAGTTTAGATTCAGGATTTTGCACTGCTTTTTGGGATTTAAGACTATGCCAGCAATTTTATTTGGGGGTTATGTGGCTATTGTATAGGTGTGTTCTTGGTAGCATAACATTAAGAAACTTCAGACCTAAGCTTTTACAAGTTTTAAAATTTGAATATTTTCATTTTCAAGTTAAAGATGAATGGAACAATAGCCTGCTAATACCTCCACAAGTATTATTATTTCCCAGAAACACCCCTGTTACTTTGAAGAAGCCTAAAATGCTGTAATTCCGTGGCATTTATGTAAGATTACTTTATTCTTGGGAGGGAATGAGAAAATAGTTACAAATGCATCATTGAGATTTGCTTTTTCTTTTATTTATCTGTGGTTTGTCTGTACTGTTCCAAAATACCTGTGGAATTATGAAGGAATATGCTGACAGTCTAATACTGCATTGAGAATGTCTCATTTTGATTTAATCTGATCTGTTTACAGTAGACTGGTTTCAACTATGGAAGAGAATTCTTTCTGTAAGGGATATCTATACATGGAATTGTAGAGCCTCAGCTATACCACTTGAAATAAACGCTCTATTAAGCTACTTGACATCAATGAAAAAAGCTGAAACTGTTTTAAAGGTGATTTCTTAAATCTCTTAAGTGCTCTCAAATGTGATCCTATTACTGCATATGCCTAAGGGTATATGACGATTTTTCTGTATAATTTTCTTTGCTGCCTGGCACTAACTCCAGCAGTGGTGTGAGCACACCCCTTCCTGCTGTGCTTTTTGGCATCAGGTGTTACAGAGACAACTGTCACAAGACTTTCTTTTGGGTGAAACCAACTCCCTGAATCAAACCACAGCTGTTGGATTTGATTTACCAGTGAGCTTCCATAAAAAGGGAGCAAAAAGTGGAGTCATTAGTCAAAGCAGTGATGAGACTGTGGATTCAGGGGTCCACCTTTGTTTTCTAGTTATATATGCATCCCATATTTGCAAACTTTATTTTAGGTATACTGTATATACTTAGGTGTGTGTTTATATACCCACGTATGCATACGTGTGTATGTGCATGCTGAAGTTTATTTTCTCCTTTCTCGTCCTCTCCTCTTTGCTCACCTTGCCTGCTGCAGTGAGCCACAAGACAGAGAAGAAAATTGTTTTAGCTGACAAAGGCCAGCATTGCGATGGGAGAGTCTACAAACTCATCTTCAGTTCATTGAAGTGGAGAGGTTGGGAGATAATGAGTAGAGTTGTCAGATTCTGGAAGGGGTCACAGTGAAAACAGTGGGATCAAAAATCAAATTGGAAAGCACCAGGGGATGTGGCTGGGTGCAGCAGCAGGACCCCAGGCTGGGTGCTCAGGCTCCTGAGGCAGAGGTGCTGCCAAGTTTTGCAGAGCAACAGATTCAATTGGTTTGTTATTTATGAAGGGTACGGAATGCAACCCTCAACATGTCAACAGCTCTTTAAAGTGCAGATGTAAGAAATTCCAGTTAGAAGTCAGTGCTTTAAATACTATGAATAAACAAGGTAAATTCATTAATTATTTCAATAAACTTAAAAGACCTCATGTTGTACCATTAATTTGTCCTGAATTATTGATAGGATTTTTTCCATTACTTTTCTAGATCTTTATTTAAACTACAGTCAGTAGAATTTTACCATCCCACAGCCCAGACATGCAGTAATAAATCAAACCCTTATTTCCTTATTTGCTTGAAGCTAGTGTGACAACAAATAGTCTGTTCACATATATTATTTCTTTGTACTACATCGTATGCAAATATTTCAATTATTATCCTTTTATCTCTATAATATTTTAACAACATGATACAACATGTTTCTCTGATAAATTGAGTTACATAAAAGCAGCTTCGCATCTACATTATGCTTTGACAAAACATTCCCTCTATTTTGAGTTAAAATGTGTGTTCAGCTTGGGAATATCCTCATAAAGAAACTTAATTTGACTTATTAAGAAACACTTGTGTATTCTCATAAGTTTCAATTTATTATTTTTTTAAATAATAATTTTATCACATTCTGGACTCCTGCCTGCCCAGGCTGCCTGGGGCTGGCAAAAGTTTGGTAAGTAGAGTTCTGCAGTTAAATTGAGTTGGTTTCTTGTTTATAAAGGCTGTAGCTTGACTTCCTTGCAACTTTTTTTTCCCACTTCTGTGAATATTTATGTAACTGGAGGTTTATTTTCTAGTATTAGTCCTTAGTGGCTTGAGAATGATGGCTAATAGAACCATGAAAACTTATGTTACTCCAGCAGGGTTCATTCAGCTTTGTACCTGTGCAGCACTTTGTCACTAGCCTTTTTTTAAGCAGGATTGTTCAGAGGGCCTGTGAGATCCCTTGGCATGGTGCAGCCTCTCCCTGTGTGTGTGACTGTGTCCTAGTGCCTTGCCGGGACAGGTGGGAGTTGTGTGGTGATCAATCACAGGGATGGCGATGGCAGGTGTGCTGCTGGGGTGATGCAGGTGACCTGTGTGTGCTGCCCACCCAGCGTGGCTTCCTCAGTGCCAGCTGAGTATCTGGTACTGTGTAAAGTACCTGTGTAAAGTATTAGGGCTGTGTAAAGTTACACTGATTGTTTCCTGAAGTATTTGAAGTGTCTTATCCTAACGTGTAAAGCAAAATACTCAAGGGAGGAGTAGCTATGCCTCCCCCTTTCCCAAAAAAGAGGAAGATAAGCACATAATGATAGAAGAATTAATTTCCTCCTAACTCTGGCTGTACTGTCTTGGGGCTTTTTATAAAACCAAATAGCATTACTAAGCATCTATTTGCTGGAGTGGTATGAAATAGCCAGGTGTGCTTTGTGTATAAGCAAGTGATTGTAGCCTGAAACATGGCTGCAGACGCTTCATGAGTCAGATCATTCATGACTGCAATAACGAGATTATTCATGGTAGGCTCCTCATTGTGACAATGGTCCTTTATTTGAAGTCTGCATTGTGTATGTGCTACGCTTCCGATTTGAAGATTCCTTCCCTGCTAAGAGCATTGCAGCAGGGAACCAGAAGTGAAGATCAGTGCTGCTAAGTTCAGGATGTTATTCAGTGCTGGAAATAATTGGGAAAGTTCACAGTTGGGTTAAAAGCTATAATCATGACTTTCAGTGGGATGGTACTACTTCGTGTTGGTCCTGAGGTAGGTTTTTAATTTGGTTTTTAGTGAGTTGTCTCTTGGTGGTTTTGTGGGTTTTTAAAAACTCTGTCTTCTGATTAGAACTCTTTAAATACTGCCAAGAGAGTTTTGTTGCTCATGATCATGTAAGAGGTGTTTTGTCTTGATAGTGGAAGTCCTCAATGTACACATTTAGTTGAGGGAGAGAAGAAAAAAACCACAGCAAATCTTTAGTGTTCAGAGTCAAGTTAATTTTAAGTTCACCCATATCCTTAATTTTTTAATAAAATTATTCTTGTCTCCATTTTGTAACTTTTGTGAGGTCCCTATGTTAAGAGGTGATTATCTCCCACAGCAAGGTGATTACACTTTCTGGTGGAACCATGACCAGAGTGTTTTAGGCTCAGGTGCTATAATATGGCTTGGATTTGTCTCCTGTACACCTGGGTGGTCAGGCTGAAACCAAGACATGTTGTGCTCCAGATCTTTCCCCCAAGTGGAGCATCCTTGTGTGATCTGCCTGTGCCTGGTGCACAGAGCAGCTGGGAAGTTCATCCCTGGTGAGGCAGGCTGGGGAGCAGGGAGGGGGTGCTGGAATCCCCCTGCTCTTCCATCTTGAGGAATCCCACAAAGCTTACAAGTAGCTGCCCAGAGAGGAGGCAACCTCTGCTACCACTGGGAAGATGATGATGGTGAGTCAGGGATGACTTTTGGGAAAATGGAGAGATCATCCCAGTGTGGCAGCAGCACCTCAGAGGGAATCACCAGAGCTGTGTGCTGTAGTAGTAGAGTTGGAAATAACTGTGTTTCCCATGGAGAGTGTCAGCAGCTTGTGAGTAAAACAGAGCAAACTTGGTTCTTGAAAAGCACATCTGAAACTAAAATGCTGCTTTTGTTTTTAATTCTTTGATTCCAGCTTTTATCCTTGAAGCTTAGAAGTTTCCTGATGTTTTCTTTTGAAACTATGCTGTTTCATGCAAGGCAAACAAGACTAAAATAAATTCAATACAAGCATTACAGAGATTCTGTCCTCTGTTTGGAAATGTGATTTTTAATTTTTTCCTCCAATTAATTATTATATTCTACAGCAGAAGATTGTTTGGATTGTTAGGGATGTTAGCTATGAATCTGAATTCCGGGTCATTTTGTGCAAGTTTGCATCATATTTATATGCTCACTTTCAGAAATAAAAAAGAAGAAGTTAATTGTTTGACAGGAAGAATAAAACATTTGACAATTATGTATTGTGTGGGGTTGTTATGACAGACTTCTTTTGGTTGCACAGCATTCAAATTATACCTCAGTAGGGTAATGTTACATTATGTCATCTGTTGGTACTTCTACAAGCAATTTCATTATTTCACTTAAAAATTTACAGTGATTTGAAAGCCACTTTGCGATAGATTTAGTAATAATTATACACATGTGATTTTGTATAGTGTTATATAGATCTACATTTTCTGCATCCTGTAGCAAGAAATAGACTACTATTACCCTTGAGATACTTGCCAGGTAATTGAATATAAAACCTGAATTTTTTACTGGAGTATTTAGTATTTGGATTTTAGTCAATTCAGTTGTAGCTGACAAAAATGCTTTCACTGTCATTGGGAAGATAATAAAATTGAATTTGCTGAAATGGAGATACATTCTTTGAGACTGATTTATTTACAAATGAGATTAAATGGGAATGCAATAATACTTTTTGCCCCAAGCAGTTAAAGGGAACAGTGTTTACTTATTACCTTTTCCACATATCTAGATCAGGGTTGTTTAAATTGCAGGTTTTGATTTAGGCTTGAACTGTGAGTGTGTTTGACCTTGCTATGATTACATTAACTTTCCCTGATGGTTTTGGAAATATGGCACATTGTGCTGTTTTTCCAGTGTCTTGGAGAGTGGATTCACCATTCCTAGGTGTCAAAATTGTGCATGACTCTTGGATAGCCATGAAGATGCAGATTGAGCTCACCACAAGTAGCTGAATAGCACTTAGTAAATTAACTGAGAAATGCAGATAAATAGTGTTACCTTGTTATTTACTGCAAAATATTATTTTTTGAATGAAAGGAAAAAATAAACTGTAGAAATCTGTCAGTGAACTTTTGACAGTTTTATTAAAATATTCTGTTTTCGATGAAAATATATAAATTTTTTATGAAAATGTATAAAACCTTTGTTGTGACCAGAACTTAGTTACCTAGTTTAATAGGTATTAATGTAATTTTTGCTATGCTATGTTTGAGGAAATCCTAGGATCTTACATTCGTTTTAAGGATTATGAGTCTCAGAAAATGTGTTGGGAGTGAGAAGTATTGGCTTCTGACATAGTCCCCTATTTGAAAAAGTGCTAAATGAGCAATAATTATATTATGACTATAATGACATGTGTAAGGTGCAGTTGTTGGGATAGGAAAAGGTCTCCTTGAAGTTGCTAAGTATCAGATTTAAATCCTCTTATTTCTTTTTGTGTTTTGAGAAGTTCACAGATTTGCAGTTGAAGTTTTATAGCAAATACTGGGTTTGAAACTCTTCAGCAGAATTAATGAGGTGTAGTTACTGCGTGTACACAACAGAGGAAAAACCTTGACAAGAAAATCCTCCCATTTCCAGTTTCCACAAAACTCTTAAAAGGAGCAGTCACGTGAAAATATTTTCTTTAAATTGTTTGACAGTGCCATTCAAAAATGAGATGTTTTGTACTCCTACATGTTAGCTCAAGCACAACCAGATAATAATTCTTAGACCTGTGATTATTCATTGCTAAATTTATTAATAATGGTACTATTTCATTCTTGTATGGTAGCTTTCCAAAGCAATCACTGTAGTGAAAGGCAGCCTGCTTATATTTTCCCTTTTACCACCATAGTGGTCTCTTTTTTCTTTTTTCTTTTCCTTATTTTTTCTTTTTTTTTTCTTTTTTCTTTTTTCTTTTTTCTTCTCTTTTCTCTCTTTTCTCTCTTTTCTCTTTTCTCTTTTTTCTCTTTTTCCTTTTTCTTTTTCTTTTTCTTTTTCTTTTTCTTTTTCTTTTTCTTTTTCTTTTTCTTTTTCTATTTTTAAATTAATTATTGTATAAAAATGGACATTAAATTTTAATATGCAGCATTGCTAGAGAAGAGAATGGAGGGAAATAAGATAAATTAGCCTAAAAGCAAATTGAAGTCTAAATTTTAAAGTAAAGCTCTTAACTGAACTGAACTTTGAAATATTTATCTAGATCATGTAATGATCTAGATTACAATCTAGTAATGATTTCCCCTGTGAGCACTGTTAAAAAAAAAGGAAATCTGTAATTATTTGCCTAAGGTTGAAGCATATCGTTGTTAGATACATGTCACTGCTATCTGTGGATTATTCAGTGGTTAATATTTAACAATCATTCTTTATAGTGGTCAGTTTATCAAAATTTGCTTTTTAAGATCTGCACAAATGTTGAGGAGAGAGGAGGAAAAATTTATTTTCTTAATGTGGTGGAATTTTAAAAAGAAAGCACTACCACTAAACCTATTTTATGACTATTTAGAGGAGATTTCTTGCACGTGCTTTCAACAATACTTTATCCAAAAACATCTTTTCCACTTCTCTCATTTTTTCTCAGTCTGCAATAACTTACCCCAAGGGTGTCTTCACTTCCTTCTGAACTTCTCCTGGGCTTGGGGTTATTCCACCCATACACAGAGACCTCTAAATACTTGTCCACTGAAGTGTTTTTTCTCAAGACCTCTGGAAATCAGTCATGCCCTGAGACTGAATTGGTCCATTGTTCAGCTCAGCACTAAGTAAACAAAGCATCTTCGTATTTAATAGGAATGGGAATGTATTTCCATGCTCATGAACTTCTACAGAGAAATCCATTGGCTCAGTCTTCAGTGTAACATTGTTGACACCATTTCTGGATGCTTAGCATCCTTTTTTGACATTACCAGAAGAATTTGGAACATGTGGTAAAGGCCAAGGCACCACACCATAATAAGGCTGTATTTCCCTGTTTTCCTCTACATGAATAATTCTGATTGGGAACAGGTGATGGTACTATATGAGTGAAATATTTAAAGTTGAAAATGTGAAAAGGGGCTGTTTTAACTAGATCGTCCAGGAGACAACATTATTAACTCTTCTGCATGTACACACTCTTCTTAATCAATGAAAAATTCTGAAGGAATTTCTGGGTTAGAGCTTGGCTGTAGAGCTGTGCTAACTGAACTTCAAAGCTGGAGAAGACCTGAAGTTTATGAGATGGATTGTCATCTGTACACCACAGAGATGACCTGGATCAAAACTTTACCTGTCAGAAGGGTTTCAGAACAAGTAAAAGCAAACCGAATGCAGTTTTTGAACTTTGATTAATTTTATTGGACTATTGTGCTTGGAAGGATCCTGGCCAGCCCATTTACAACAGCACCAAAGTGGGTAATGATCAAGACAAATATCCTGGTAGGCAGTGTCACAGAAACCTTTGGGAAGCATCCTTTAATCTGGTGGTGTGGCATGTGTGGAATCCCCCAGGGGTTCCTGTCATTAACTACTCCCACGAGACTCCTGACAGAGAAGGTTTTTCAACACCAAATGTGAATCATGAAGCGTGCCTTTGATTGCAGCCTCATGTTTGGGAATGTAATTAAAGCCTCGGTTCAGCTGCCAGCACGCCGATGCCCAGTGATACTTGAGATGTCACAGAGGGTGTCCCCCTTGGCCTCCAGCAGTGGCCCTAGAAGGAAGGGTATCTGTGGGACATACCCCTTAATGTTGGGATGATACTTGGAAATAGGCAGTTGAGAAAAAAGCCCTCCTGTCAGGGGAGGTTTGTGTTATTTGCATTTGTATGAGAATTCGGGATTTTTTTCCATTTTCATCCTTTTGCCTTTCCCTTTTTCCTCTGTTATAAATAAAACTTAAATGTTTCTGTAGAAGAGGACTAGATTGACAGCAAAGATATCAGCCACTTCGCACAAGGAAGGAAATGTTAGTCTTGGTCTTCATGTTGTGTAATAATGGCCAAATGATAAAAATGTAGCATTTTTTTGTTAGTATTTTTGACATGGAGATTAGCTAATCATAAATTATTTTCTACTTTGGCTGCTGATATCCTCATTACAAAACTGAAGGCTTCTTAGGGCAGTTCAGCGACACTTTCAAAGCGTTTCCTCTTGGATGAGATCCAGAGGATTCCAGCATGGTCGTTTTGGCACAGTTGGTTGGTTTTATAAAACAGGTGTCTACATGTGTGTAATAAATCCAGTGGTGCTGATAAATCTGAACAGATAATTGAATAGTATGTGTTACAGTGAACAAGACTGGTAATTTACCATGTCAGTAAAACAAAATATGAGCAGTATTTCTGTAATGTGTGTAATGTTCAGTAATTCTGTAATTTAACAGCTCCATTTGGTGAGCCATTGTTAAATTTCTGTTCAAGATGTTTTTGATCCAGATGTTCATATATTTTTATTATTAGCTGCCTTTCAGTTAAAATCTGCCAAACTGATTCTCTTCTTGATTTACAGTGGTACCAGCCAGTCAGGATAACCAGCAACAGTCCATGACAAAGGATATAAAATTAATGAGGAAGTGGAGAACTGAATCATACACATTAAAAATATATGTAGTAAATGAAAATCATCAGTAGGCTCATATTACTAAAGAGTCACTTTTCCAGGTGATGTCCCAGTCTATTCTTTGAAAATAAAAAAGCTTTTTAATCCTGCTCGTATCGCTTACATCAGACTGTTGCTAGTTAAGTTGCTAAGATTCAGCAATATCTCAGATGTTCTGGAAATCTTAAGAAAGCAGACTGGCCATTGACTGTGATGAATTTTATCATTAGCATAGTGATGTTTTGGTCTCTTTTTTTGCATTTCCTTCTGAAGTTTTGAAGTCTCAGTCCTTATTTCAGATTAATGTATTGTAGTATTGACCTAATTAACACCATATTGATGTGGAGTCCCATGACCTTCAGAGAAAGGTAGAGGATCTTTAATGTTTTGTAAAGCTCATAAACAGCTGAAAAAAAAAATAAGCTCAAAGGCTATAACCTCCATAATTGCCATTACCGAATTTAAAAAAGGAAGCATTGCAAGGAGACAGTTATATTGCATTTACTAGTTAGTAAAAGTTCTTCTAAGACCCAAAGGATATGCTGTAGTTTGGTCTTTGTTCCTCAATTGTGTGATGGATTTCAAGGGTTGCCTCCAGCTCTGGAAGGAGCTAGGACCTGTGACCAAAGATTTCAGAGATGCAGGGAGAACTGCTAAAGAAAGTCCTGGATTCTGCAGAAACTTGGGATGTGCTGGAGCTGAGGATCAGTCAGTCAGGATCAGTAGATGAGTATCCATGTAGTGTAACTGTACCTATAAAAATATCTATATTGTATCTGTACATTCAGGATCTATCAGTTGATTATTTAAGGGGTGTGGCCTCCATAACTTGTCAAATGATAATTCAATCCCTCATTCCTTTAAATGCTTTGTAAAAGTCCAGCATTCTTAAGCGGTCACCTGGATGAGGGCTGATAAATGGGATTGTAACAGACTCTGTTCCCTTTTTTAAGGTGTCTTTTTCTTTGCACAAGCTCTGAGAATAGGTCTGATCCTGAGGAGACTTATCCTAAATGCCTTTGTTCAAGGAAGTGCATGTATTGTTCCTGTTGCCTCTCTTCCTCCTGCTGAGGGTATCCAGCTAGAGCTAAGGGCAGCTTTGGTGAATTAACAGCTTTTTCCCTTTATTTTGAGGCTATTTTCATCTTCATGAGTTTAGGAGCACAAATTCCCTTTAGGATCTCTCTGAGCTGGTGGGTAAGAGTGAGGGAGCTGTTCAGTACATTGTCTGAAAAAGCAAATACATGAATCCTCTTCAAACTGGGAATGTAATTTCAAGCAAAGAACTTCTTTTATGTGCCCTGATGCAATGATAGTCAGTTAATCTAGTACTCCTAGCTGAGCATTATGGGAGGGTCTTCAGACCTGCATTCAACTATCTAATGAGAGTTAGGATCTGTAGATTAAAGGCTTGATGTCCATGCAAAACACTGTGAGAACAATTTGTGTGTTTTGTTTGGATTCAGCTGTGATTACATTTTATGACCAAGAGGAGGAAGGAAGTGTGATTTACAGTGTTGAGATTTGTGTTGCATTCCATTGGTTTTGACACTGAAAACAGTATTGGAGCTCTTGTATTGTGTGCTGCAAATCTCCCCTAGATGAAAGTAATATGGAGAAATCAAGAAAACCATACCTATAAGAGTGTTGTGTGATAATCCATTCTAAATCGAATAACGATGTACAAGTTTGCGTATATGTTCTTGGTTTGGGTTTTTTGGGAGGGGAGGGTGTTGGTTTTGTTTTTTGGGGTTTTTTTTTGTGTGAAATCTAAGGTTCCAAGATATACAGCTATTGATTTATTTTAAAGAATTAATGGTAAACTCTAGACATATTGCTAAGTCAACACATAAAATAAAAATAAATGAAACACTCATACAAGCATTCTGCTTACCATTTCTGTGCTCAGAAAGATTTGAGTTCTTATTGCCTTTCTCAGCCAGTATGTAATGACCCAGCATTTCTGCTGCTGAACAAGACCGATTTGTTGTGCAAAACTGATGATTCTAATTATTCTACCTGAGTTGTTTTCTTGTGTCTCTGCCCAGTACGTTGGTGGTGATGTGGGGGTAGGATTCCAAGCCTTAGGTGCCTGAACTGCTTGCAGTTAATTGCACAAAATCACAGAATATGCTGAGTTGGAAGAGACCCACAAGGTCCAACTCTTAGCTCTGTGCAGGACCATCCCCAAGAGTCACACCATGGGCCTGAGAATGTGGTCCAAATGCTTCTTGAACTCTGTCAGGCTGGAGCTGTGACCACTTCCCTGGGGAACTGTTCCAGTGCCCAACCACCCTCTGGATGAAGAACCTTTTCCAAATGTCCAACCTAAACCTCGGTGACACAATTTCAGGCCATTCCTTTGTGTCCTGTCACTGGTCACCAGAGAGGAGAGATCAGTGCCTGTCCCTCCTCTTCCCCTCATGAGCCTGTTCATCTCAAGAACGCGCACAGGGTGCATCAGAACATGAGTGTATGTTATGGCTGTTATGCTTGTAATATCTTGTACCTTATTTGTATAAGCATATTGGAGGGTTTATGCCCTACAGTTTGAATATGAGTGGAATGAATGCAGAATTGGATGGGAGTTTAATTATTTATTCCAACAGCAGCTTTCAAGTGTAACTGCATTGAAATTTTTCTGCTTCTAGTTTAGAAGTAGAAAAATTTTTAGAAACCTGAACTAGACAGAAACAGGGTCTAGGTTTATCATCTGGGAAATGGAGAATAGTCCTATGCTTTTCGCTCATCCACTGCATATATTCTCCATAGTAATATGACCAATGCAAAAGTGGTTTGTACCATATATTAATGTCTTGTTCTTGCATGGATGTGACCTCAAGGTTACATATTATCTTTAAAACAGTGAATGGAGATGGACAGCAAATATAAGACAGACCAGATTAAGGAAGGACAATGCAGGTTTTATTGATGATTCAGTATTCAGAAAAAATTGTACTGGTTTTTGTCAGTGTGAAGTACATACAATAGTAGCAAGACCATTCGTGCCAGCCTTGCCTTATGCTTTTTTTTCAGTGATGATGCATGCCCTTTTGTACCAGAAGGGAAAGAAGTTAATTAAGTCCTTTACAAATACATGTGAAATACGCAATAAATAAAATCTTGTAAGAGTGCTGCTTAAGGTTATAGTGTTCATATGTCAACCTCAGAAGAAAAGTCCAATTACAATCCCCATGCAATGAGTGGTTTATGTTATGTGTGCAGTACAGATATCATAATAGTTTTCTTCTCTTGATATATTGGTAATTTACTGAATAGTGGCATGAGGTAGTATTTGTTTTATGGCTGTCTAAGATCATGGTATAATGCTAATGCTTCATATTCTTCAGACTGAAAGGTTTAGATGCCTTCTCTACTTTATTGAGGTCTAGTACTATACATAAATATATTTTACCTCACTGGTTTTTCAGCCTTTCTTAAATGTATCTGAATTGTCTCAAATACCTTCCTATCCCAAATCATTCAGCTTGTGTTATAGTCACTCCAATACCATCCTCACAGCTGCCTGGCCTGTATGATCATCTGTGCTTTTAGTCTCTGACAGAAAGTGTAATTAGAGAGGAATGATTTAGCTTTTGGGTTGACATACACTTTAAAATTATTACAGTACTCTTTCATCTGCTGCTGTTGTCTTACCCAAGTGTTATAAGTATCTTGTTTTTCTCCAGTTAACTTCCTAGCTCTCTCAGAGGTGAAATGCTCTGTCCATTAGCCATATAAAACATTGTTGTCTAGGCGGTGAAGAGAAGAGTTATTTCTCTTAGTCAGCCTAGTGTGGGAATTTGGAGAGACAGAATGTAATTAATTGTCAAGCTTGAATTTTGGCCAAGGCTCTATTAGAGATGAGAGTTACAGTTTATGAATTTCTTTCATTCTTGTGATGATAGGATGAGCAGGAGGGAGACGAGATTGGGGTTTTATGCAAACATAGAATTTTGGACTCTTGCTGTGGCAACGTGTTTCAGTTGTCATCATGTTAAACTGGACTGTTTTATGTGGCTGTGGCAGGAGAATGGGGGGTAAAAATGATAGCACAACTTCGAATGAAATCGTTTGCAGGGGAAAAAATGGTTAATTATACATAAATCAAGCTCACAAAAACCAACCAGAGCATGAAAGAGCTACAGTCCATGCCCTCTGCCTTTCACAGACTCTTTCCAATTCACTTGGTGCTTTGTGTTGCTTTTCTGAGGCAATTCTTTTCTCTTTGTGTGCACCAACACACATTTTGTTGTAGTTTGTTGATGGTAATTTTGGGGCCAAATCTAGCAAGTCTATAGTAGGCTGTTTAGCACTTAGATCAAATATAAATCAAGAATTTCCTGTACAAGTTGTATTTTAATTCCTCTACCATATCAAGAGTTAATTTTTTAGGGAAGGAATAATCACAGTGGCAAATATTAAGACTGAACACATCCAGAACTGGAGGGGAGGAGAAGCTTTGTGTCCACCAAGGCCATTTTTCTGCTGCATTATTAGGAGCATATGCCACATCAACCAGCACTAAAGGAAATAGTCTTATGCAGTGGAGAAACAGGACTGGAGAGTAGATGATCTGTCTTTGACAAATACCTCTCTTGTGAATTTTCAGCTGCGTTCCTTTATATCATTAAAATTCTTCCAATGTTATCTAATAGTTTATATTAAAATGATTGAAGAAAGTAATTCAAGGTTCTAACTTTTCGGAGTCTCTTGCTTTTGTGAATTTGTCTTCTTAAAGGCATGGTATGCAAAGTCCCAATATGTCTCTGTTCTTAAATAATAAGAAAATAATAATTCACAGAGAATGAGATCTGTTTTTCTTCTGAGGAAATGCTTGCATTCTGAAGAGGTTGTAGTGGTGTGCTGTGTAATGGTTCCACCGCCCTTGTAAAACAAGATGTACTTTGTCCTGTTAAAATTAGAACTACTTAAGAGATGCCACACTTACTCTGAAATTGCGAATTGTCTCTCCCGGGAGAAGGTGATTTTCCTTGCTGAAGGACAGTTGGCTTTAATAAGCACATAATCCATGAAAATAGTGTTGTCCTAAATGGATATTGCAGTTTCTATCTGTGGGAATAAATAATACTGTAGGGGGTAGGAAGAAAAGCAGGGTGCAACTGCACAGTCAGCATTCCTGTCCATCTTCTGCCTTGAGGACTAATTCATCACATAACCAACTAGTTGTGCAAAGTGGAATTCACTGTTGAAAGGTAAATGAGATAGAAAGTGATCTGAAAATTTAAAGAAAAAAAATCTGTGTGTCTTTCAAAGACTAATCACTGGGTACAACCTTGAACCCCCAGTCACACAAAGTTTTCTGCCTTACTTTGTTCCATTTCAGCTCCAAACCGTGGTGTAGCTGCGCATGCAATGCCCTCTCTCTGTTGAGCAACCAACACAAGAAAGCTCAATAATTAACCAACACTTGGCTACTGATCAAAAATCACAGCAGAAATCTGAAAACCACCACAAATTCTCCTGTGCTGAGGCAGATTACCCATCCCACTCCCTGCCCACAGAGGACAGCAGCTCAGGACTGCCACTGCCTTCTGACCCTGGGTGTGCTGGCATGGTGCAGCTGTGGTGGAGCGAATTCACCAGGGCAGGGTCCGAGCTGCGGCTGCTCCGAAGGCAGAGGCATGGGGGTTTTACCCACACGGACTTTCTGCTGCCACCATGGCTGGTAAAAGGTGGTGTGTGCCAGGCTACACAGTAGCTACAGAGTAAACACACAGTTCGACCTTGCAAAGGGTTTTGTTTAATGTTTTGTTCATTGTCGTGATGAGTAGCTCCTGTGTGCTCTCCACAGGACAGATGAAATGAACTCGTATATAGTTGGATTTGTAAGGAAACACGGAAGATTTTCAAAGGCATATTTCCTTAAAAAACTCCGTAAAACTATCTACCTGATTGCTGTAAGAGGTACCTCAGACCATGTTTCTCATTTTTTATATGCACATTTCTGATCATGGAAACGGGGGGGTATTTTTATATATGCGTTAAAAAGAGGGATCTTTCCCCAGTAAACAGAGGTTTATTTCTGACTGCAGTTTTGGGGATGTTTCGAGTCTCAATAACAGGATACCTGCATGGACTGGCCTAAATATTTAGGAGCAGCATGTTTTAGTCAGTATCTGAGAACATTAGCTTTGAGTTGTACATTTCTGACTCATAAAGTTATTATGTCCTTTTAAGTGCATTTTATTCTTGCTTAAGCGCTGCACACACACAACAAACAGAGTTTGCAAAGTCAAGTGCTGTACCCCACCCATGACCCTGTCTGTTTCTTTTCATCATAAACTCATTATCAGTCAGCTAAATCCTCTTCTTTTTAATCTCTTCTTCAGGGGATCCTACTCTCTTCTGCATAAGTGGTCTGTGTGGGCCAGATACACCTTGTTTCTTTTCCTCTTTCCAGCAGTTTTTCCCTGCTGTAGTGTCGTCAGCCTCATCCCACTCTCTGACCTCCATCCTGGGCTGTGGCACAGGCAGCAGCAATGGCAGGGAAGGCATCTCACCTTCCTCTCTTTGCATGAGGATAATGCTTGTCAGTGGAATCCAGCATTAAACCCAATATCCAGCACCTCTCACAAGTTTGCAGACATTTGGAGTGTCATCATATTTGAACTGATTTTAACTGGCCTGGCAAGTTAACTTCCCTGATTAAAATGCACTCTGTGCTATTTAAAACAAGAGGGGATATTTGAATTTGTGAAGGAGCAGGTACCAGATAATATTTTCTCATTTTAAAACAATGTCTTTTTATTTCCTGGCTTTTATCTTGGAAATAATTGAACCATTTTGGTTAATGTAAGAAAAAAACAGCCTGAAGCACACATCCAACGTGGAAAGTTTCAGCCCAAACAATTAGTCTGGCACAATTATAAGCAAGTGAAAATCAGATTTAAGGGAAGCATTGGATAATCCTTAGTAACATTCTTTGTCACAGCTCCCACCTGTGTGTGGGATTCACAAGACCATTTTCTTTTTGACTGGCATGCAACCTGCACACATTCTTATTCAGTGTATTCTGCTGAAATGCATATCACTTAATTAAATAATCCACTTAACATGCATAAGAATCACTCTATCTAAATATGACTGCAGCTAAGCGCATGTGTTGTTAAACCTGTTAATTGCTTATCATCTGGTTGCGTAGATTGCATTTTATAACAGCAAATGGAGGACCAAATGCTCAGTTGTCCTTTAGAATTGTTCCTGTTAGACATGTTTTAATAATTATAAAATTTTTGTCCATCCTCAAAAACATACAGTAAATTTATACTATAAAAGCTCAGTAATTGAAATGCTATTGTGACACAGAAAGCTGTCTAGCAATTAATGGTTCAGCAAAACAATAGGTTAGTGCAAAGCCTTGAGTCTTCATTCTCCTAATACATCATTTGTTTATTTCCATATTGCGTTGTTCTCAGTGGGAGTCAGAGGAAGCCTTTGGCTGAATATTCTCTACCCCTAGCTAAGAGACTGTTGTGTTTTCATTACATTTGCCTCACATAATCACTCACTGTTAATTTCAAAAAGCCTTTGATATTTCTGCGTGTGTGTGTCCTAAACAATAAGCTGATCCATAATGCAGCATGATTTATTGCCTTCTGACCTTACACACAGCTTTTCCTTGTGGAAAACAGCTTGTGAATTTGGGTGTTAACTGCAGCTTGAGCAGCACAGAAAACTTTCTTCCTGTGTGCAGTACCTGCATTCCTAGGCAAGGTCAGTGATCTGGTCAAGTAAGGCTTTTTTGTTTGGATGGCCTCTCTTGCCCACATTCCTTATAATAATTTTTTTCCTATATTCAAGTCTGCCTCCCAAACTAACTCTGTGTGTGTGAAGAAGTCTTGGTATTTACTCTGACTACAGGTTGGCGATGCAGTGCATCTAGGCTGAGTACTCCTAGGACCAGATGGAAAATGCCAGTGTGCTATGGAAAAACAGCAGCAAGCATGAACACCTTTCCTTCAGCTTGTTTGTTTTGATGGGTTCACATTGTGCCGCCAGAACAAGTCAGATGTAAGGGATGCTGGGGCAGGAAGGCTGAAACTTGCCAGGGAGACATGGAGAAGGAAGGTGGTGTGCAGAGAACATTGCCTTAAAGCTTATAATTTTCAGACAAGCTGTCTGCAGGAATGCTGTAGGCGTGGAGGAATGATGATCTCGGGAGGTTGCACTGTCTGTACCCTGGAATATATACCCATTTGTGGGAGGAGTCTTCTCACAACATTGTAGGTAGAACTGTATAAATTTAAGTGGCCTAACTGAACCCAGAAAATCATTGCCCAGCATTAAAAAAGCTGGAGTTACGAGTTTGAGTCCAGGAATCTCTGCTAGTTAGTTCTCTGGTAGATACTTGTTGCTTAAGGCACACAGGAGGGAAAGGGAAGAAAAGGAAGTAACCAAATAATTTGGAAATTCAGTATCTTTGCACAGGACATATGATCAAATACGATTTCTGGTTCTGCTCACTGTCATGGCTTGGCCAGTTTTTCCTCCTCTGTCAGTCTTTTCAGGGTGGGCAGAGCCGAGGAGGAGTTAGCTCTAGTACGATGGCACCATGCCTTGCAGTCAGTTCCAGAGTAAATGGAAATAATGGTAAAAGTAATAAGAAAGCGGCAGTAGTGGGGCAGGGAGAGAAAAATGGGGCTACAGTGGTACTGCCCTGTTCTGTGGGAATGAGGGATCACGCATAAGGGGAAAAGCTGTCTCTCATATGTATGGAGATCTGCCACACACATGCTCATGTGCTGGTCATAGCCAGTGACCTCATCCATATGCAGGCCTGGATATTGCAGTGGTTAAGGTTTGCCAGCCAAGGACTGACTCTCTGGATAAAAAGTGAAGACTGGCTGGTTTTGGCAGAGAATCCCCACTCTTTGCGGAGTCACTTGGAATCTTGTGAAGGGCATGAATCTTAGAGTCTTTTCTTTGCAGGGCTTTAAAGGTGGATGGGAGATGAAATAAGTTCATCTGCTGGTTATTTTATTCCTCAGCTAAATCTGCTTTCTATTTGTACCTGCATGAGCTCACTGATTTGCATTCCTGTAATGTGCTCTTTCTCTTTTCTTTTATTTTTTTTGGGCTATCTTACTGTAGAGTCTTCAACATCCAATATCCTACTAAATCCATTGAGACACAGAGGAATGGTGATACCTGTTATGTGTGCAGGCTGATGGGAATGACCTTGGAAAGGGTCATGACAGTCTGGATCAGTGATATAAGTCCACACGAAAGCCTCTGTCCCTGCAGGTGCTCTCAGCTGGATGCAGGGTCATCAGACTGTTCTTTGTGAGCTGGGACTTGGGCTATAACTCAGCGTTTCTGGGCAGGGAAAGGCATGCCAACAGGACTGCTCTTTCCCAGCAGTGCTGCTCAGCCCTGTCCAGGACCTGCCAAGTCCTCATTAACATCTTTTGCCCACTCTTGACATAGTTCTGGGATGGCAGTGGTTGATATTTCCATTTAGAGGGAGTGATTTTTAGGTTCCTTTCATAGTTCTCTATATAGCAGTCCTTGCTAAAGCATGCTGTAAGTATATATGAAACTGTGCTGTGGTCCCCACAGCTCTAAGTAAAGGTAGAACTGCAGATCCCAAGAGACAGAGCATTTTCCCATAAATTCTTTGCCCTGTCTGTTTTCAAATTAACTGGTGATGGATGAGGGGGAAGAGGAAGGAAAGAATAGCATAATAAAACTCCCCCGGTGCATCACTTAAAATTCTCAAGGAATGTTTGTAAAAATCGATGTTGCTTCTCTTTGAGCTGCTGGGGGGCACAAGTCTTTAATCAATTAAATTCTCATTTTTAGATTTATTTTTTTTAGCAAGGCTTCTTAAATGTCTTTGTGCTGTTATGTGGGCCTGGTGTTACTTTTCTAGCTAAAATAATCAGATAAGTTTTGAATATTTTAGGTATATACTAGCTAAGCAAATAATAACGGGAAACATGAAAGTATGGTTCACATTAGGAATTAAAAGTTGATGTAATCTGAATGGGAGCCACATGAGTTTGAACTGTTTGGCTAGTTTAGTTTATGCAATTGGGAAAATAATGGAAAGGAAATGTAAGTATGTGTGGTACATTTGGTTATTGTGGATAAAGCAGAATATCATCTAAAATTGCGTATTTCTTTTTGTGATAATCCTTTCCAGTCTTAGCAGGGCAATCAAGATAAAATAAGATCTGTGAACTGCCATTTTCCCTGTAAGCTGTAAAAAACTGATTCTGATAATTTGTTCTTGAGTAGGTGAACGTGGCTTTTCTTCTTGTAGTCCTAATTTTCATTTTGAATAAGGATACTAATCTTGTAGGCTGTACTTGATCTGTGTTTCAAAAAAAGAAAAAACAACTGGTAGGATATGTATGGGCCAGATAGGAATAATTTTATCTGAAGATATTAGCTTCTTTAATACCAAGTCATCCCTTCTTCTCGGTGTAGTTTTTCCCACTACTATTTTCACCCATTTCAACTCCACCAAGGGCTGGTATCCTGAGAAGACCTCCATTCCTTGCAATTTGTGTCTGACCTCCCAACAGTAGTACTTGTTTACCTAGCGAGATAATTGCTTTCTGGAGAGCATCCAGCTGATAACTTACTTTTTCATTAGACCCCTTTTTCCTATTAGTTATCTCCTGTTAGTTGATCTGTGTCATTTGATAAAACTAATTAGGTAATAAAAGACTGTTTCTGAGCTCCTCCCTTTAATTTTGGCATGGTGAAATGTGCTTCTTGGCACCTTGCTCTTTCCACATAAAGACAGCCTTCAGTTGACAAACAACATTAATCCAAAAGAAAACAAGCCAGTTCACGCATCCTCTCCTGATATATCCTTGTGCCAGAACAAAATAGTTCCTAACAAATTATTTGTACCAAAGATAGTGACATAACCCTGGCTCTGTTTTAGAGTTTTGCAAATGTTTGCAGAGCTTCTCAAGAGGCCATGCTAAAAATACTCAATGAAACCATTCAGAATTCTACTAAAAGCATTTTGTTTCCTAGGACTTTCCTCCCTTCTGAAAATGCCCTCCCACAGCTGCATGGCATTTATTAGAAGGTGATGAAGGTATAGGGTAGGAAATAATATTTTATATTTTATTTTAAAATTGAGGGTAATTTTCAGGCTTCCTTTTTAGATTACATACATTTTTGTTTTAAAAAGGGATATCTCAGTGGAAGGTAAGCTTATTATGAGCTTCAAATTGAAGTATACTTATGCAATGAAAAAGGCTGATCAGATTGTCCTTCGTGAAAGTTTTCAGGGTGAAGATTTGAGGTGCCATGGTACGCAGCATTTCAAAGACAAATAGTCAAGAATTGCCACTCCTTTATGGACAATGGCCTCTGCTGCACCCTAATGATGTAGGAATTTCCTGAGGATGCTGGTGGAGATTTTTCCTTGATTGCTGCACCCCAGAATAAAGTTCTTCTTCAAGGTTTACTTTGAGAAGAGCATAGAACATACTATACACTGATGTGAGATCTGAAGAAATCTGTCAGAGCCAATGAAATTAGACTAACAAAAGGATCTCCACAGAAGCTGTTCTGTGTTGTACACTCAGAAATGTCACCTCTCTTAAAGGAATAGCTTCCACCTGTTCGGTGTTAAATGCAAACAGTGCTTTGGTCAGGTCTGAAGAACTGTTTTGGTATTAGTTGCATATTTACTTGTGTTGCATTTACTTCCATCTCAGAGAGATCTACCATGGGGATGTTCATGTTGTGCTTGCAGAGATTTGGAGTATTACATCTTTGGGGATGCAAGAGCTCCAAAATAGCAGTGTATGAAATTTTAAAACCAGTGGTATGATAAACTTAGATAGTACCAGAGTGTGTTTGTAAGTGAGTCATGTGATAAATAAATGATGAAAGTGATAGTGAGAGGCAGTTACAGCAATAAGAAGTGACTGTTTTAAAAACGAAGGAGAAATCAAAGTTTGTACTTTCATTTGTCCTAATTAGATTCAGAAAAGGCTTTGACTGGCTTTCTGCCCCTGAAGATTTTTTATTATCTTCTCTAGGTGCGCTTGTAGCCTATAGTGACTCCTGGGCATTCAGCTAAGGTGCCTGAAATGGTTATTATACTCTGGAGTTGCTGCTTTTCCTAACAGGAACAGTCCTGAGATATTGCATTTTATAACCTACCATAATGTCAACTACAACTTTTGTCTATTTTGACTATCATACCTTGTATCTCAGGCAGAGTTGATTCTGCATTTCTAGAATTAAACATAAAAGCTTTCCACGTTACCACCGCAAGGGAATTGAAAGCATGGACTAGCCTGCCATTGTGTCAAATCTGATAATTGCTTTTCACACATAAGCAGCTCTGGAAATCCAAACTACAAAACCTGTTTGTTCTGTGTGCTTTCCTTAAATGTGCTGCCCATTTTCACTACAGATAGTCTCTTAGCCCTCCTGGCTGAAATTCAGTGCCACAAAAAGCCCCCATCAAAGCCTTGCATGAATCATTCCAGTGCTGTGCTTAGTGGTGCAACAGTGAATTGTACCCTGCATGGCGTGATTTACAGCTTACTGTGAACAAATTCTCCAGGATTACAGATTTGCTAAGAGGTAGAGTTGAGAGTCTCTGTATTTATAGGCTGCCCTGTGGTGCCCAGCAGCATGTCATTCATTTTCCCACATGATCCTTTCTCTGTCTGAGCTCTGTGCTGTCCACCCCTGTTGAAAGTGAAGATGTGGAGCAGTGCCAGAGATGCTCTTGCCAGCAGGGTTATAGGTTCATTTTGGCTTGACCCCGCAAGAAGGGCAACAGATAAGGAACAGAGGAGGCTACAGCCCAGTTTTGAATGGAGTTGCTGTTGGTTTCTCTGCCTCGGCTCAATGTTTAGCCATGGTCTCTGCACAGCTGTCAAGACCCGATCCATGGGAAG
This sequence comes from Drymodes brunneopygia, assembly GCA_013400955.1. Lineage (NCBI taxonomy): Eukaryota > Metazoa > Chordata > Aves > Passeriformes > Petroicidae > Drymodes > Drymodes brunneopygia. The sequence continues at coordinate 655,752 of VZTZ01039910.1, forward strand.
GGAGAGACTACTTGGCTCACACTGCTGCAGTCCTGTCCTAGGCACTGCAAAAATAAATGAAGTGCTGTTGAGCAGAAGAACTGTCCTAGCAGGAGACAGCATAGCATCTCTACTGCTTTCTTGGCTGGACAGGATTCACCTGCCTGCTGCTCATTTGTGCTGCTGACAGATGCTGCTTGGACAACTGATGGGAGAAGCAAACCTTTCCATCCCCACCCTAGCACATGAAGACAATGCAGTTTAATATAAACATGTCCTTTTCACTGCTTATTAAAACAAAGCTGTTAACATATTGTGGATTAAACCATTAATATTCACATTTTCACTCATATGGGGTCCACAAACGCTTAAATCTGTATATGGAATGAAGAGTGCATAGCTGTAGGAGAACCAAGTCTTTACTAGCTAACTACTGTGCAAAATTTTCTGAATTCATGAGAAATCCTTCTACAAAGCAAGACTGTTTTTTCTAGCAGGGATTGCTGTTGTGACACTAGATTCTCTTCAGGTCCGACAGCATTGTGCTTAGATGAGACAATTATTGTTTCGTTGGATTTTTTTTTGAATGAACACATCAGAGAAATGCCTAAACTCATCTAAAAATTATAAGAGGAAAAACACTCCCTATTTTACTGCCATGCTAGTGTGAGCTCTACTGATAGTTCAGCAGCTGATGATGTTTTCCAGTGCTTTTGTTTGGTGCTAAAAAATAATGTTTTGTGATTTATGCCAAAGTTACATGGAATACATATAAAAGCTAAAATTGAGCATATCTCTTGCAAAGGAGAATTAAAATTGGAAGGAAAATACACTAAATTGTGGTGTGAGTGGGTTGTGGCAGTGACTTTCTTCTATGCAAAATATAAGGTAAAAGATGGAAAATGCTAACAGCTAAGTGACAGCTGGTGCTGGTAAACAGTATTTGTTTTCAAAGAGCCATAGGGATTTTCATGAATTTCAAAAGATCCATAAGTGAAAGAGATTATTTGGCTTGACTTGCAAATATTGCTGCTGAAGCAAAGAACTTAAGTAATTGTCCATAGCAGAGCCAAAATGAAATCTGACTCAGGTATTCCTGATCTCTCCCCTTGTTCTCCAGTTGCTTGACTGACACAAAATTGTCAGCAGGTTGTTCCTGATTGTTTTTAATTTTTTTAGCAATTAGAAACTTCGGTTCTCTGCAACAGACAACGTTTGTACTACAGATGCATGAAAGTGGTTTGAACATGTCTGCTTCTGAATATATTTTATTTTTAGAAACTGCACAATTTTCTCCTGTTCTTACCATTTCCTGTGGTTTTACTCTGGAGCATGATGGATGAAGAAGGCTATTTGTGTGATTAAGGCATGAGAATAGCAACTGTAGGTCCTGGGTTTACAGTCACAAGTCAGATGTGACGGTCAGTCCCTGAAGTGTAGTAGCAACAACTGAACATCTTCATCTATAAAAGAGTATTTGTCTTATTAGAAGTGTGTAGAAGTGAGGCAGCATTAATGTTTTAAAAGCCCTGTGGGATCCATGTAGGAAAGTGTCCGTAGAAGTGATATTAAATCAGTGAGAGTGTGAAAACAGTACATTCACCTGCAGTAAGCAGTGAGAGAATTAAGCTAAACAGGAACATGATGCACTGGAATAAGTGTTGACACATGGAGTTAATTGAGAACAATTAGGTGTGTGTGTAGACAAGATCTACATAGCCCGTTTGATGCATGGCATTATGTGAGTAAAGGGTGCAGGATTAGACCTTTTATTTACAGATTTACCTAATGCTTTAAACTATTTGGATGAATGGTGTTACACAAATGTTAGTCATAATTATTATTTAATTATGACCACATGTTTACTTTGAACGTAGTCCTATGCTCAATATGTAGGAAAGCCAGGATAATGTTGCAGCTCCAGTCTGTGAGCTACTGTTTGCCAAGCAGCGTTTCCCTAATGGCTTCTCCTTCCACGGGATGAAAATGCCTCCCTGGATGGTGAAGTTGCACCAGTTGTGGTATGTAATAGGCACATAGCTTTCATAAGAATACCTTCAGCTAGAACATTTTGAAATATGCATCTGGGATAGAATGCTAACTTATTAAAATTGATGCTATTAAATATGCTGCTTGTATATAATTTCAAAATACCTGAGATGCCAGTATTTCATTCTGTTTCCATTGAGAGTGCAGAAAGCAATTTTCATAGTATGATTCATAATATAGGAGTGCTACAGAATTTCTATAATTCATGTGTTGCTACTTTAACATGCATTTAAATGTTTAAACTGTTATAAAATTGAAGATTCTTTAAACTTTAATCTATTTTTTTTCACTCTTAAGCAGACTGAAGTTGTTCCTTGTTTAACTCTATTTTGAGGTTTTCCTGTGCTCAGATCTTCCATTTCAGATACAGTGGAAATCTTAAGACAATTTTATGAGTGGCTACACATGTAAGCAAGAAAGAGCTTATTTATTTAATAAGGGGTTTATTTGGTTTTTTTTTTTTAATCTTTTAATTTTTGTTCTTTTTTTGAAAGGGACCTGATAAAAAATATAATGTTGAGGGGTGTATAGGATATCCTAGGTTACAAGAGATGGGATGCTTTCTATCTTGTCCTTTTCACTAAATTAATTGTGGGTGTTTTTTTAAGTGACTGAAGGTAATGGAGAATATGAACCTTTTCTTTAGAATACCTTTAGTGCTTTGGATGGAGATACCTCAGTTCCTCTCTGCCTGGCATTTTACAATGATTGTTGGTGCTACTTGGTGCGGTGCAAAAACCTCTCTTGGGCACAGGCTGTGCACGTGGACTTGTGTGCAGAATCAATCTCATTAATTCAACAAATATTAGTCTTTCCTTTAACTCAATACAGGAATCTTCTGGTTCCTGACTGAGTTACTGAATCCCATATAGTAATTGCAGCTCATATTTTTCTCATTGTTTAAGGCACTTGATCTTCCCTGTGGGCCTCCCCTGACATGCTTGCCCCTGCTCATCAGTCTATAGAAGAAGATTTGTGTATCTCTTGGCAGGCTTAAAGTGACATGACACTTACCACATGTACCAAAAAAGCATGTATTTCTGAACTTCAGTTTTCCTGAGCACCTATTTGCTTTGGTGAGAAATGACTTATCCAATACATTTTAAAAGAAAACTAAGATATTCGATCATTTAGAATAAGTGCATGTTTTCTAAAGGGAAAAGGGGAAACATGCTGATTCCTGCAGGAGAGAAGAAACTTTTCTTGAAGTCTAGGTGTTCAAAGTTTACTTAAACTTTCTTTCACACGAAAGACATTCTGTTCTACATGACTGTGTCGAGCTGTAAACAAAGCATTTTGGTAGAAGTAATTTATGTTTGATTTGAAAAGATTCCTGAAAGGAAGTTTAGTTTAAAAAAGTTATTTTACCCCTTCAATTTATTATTTTGGTGTAGAAATGAAGGTAAAAATAATTTGTGAATGCAGTTTCCTTGAGAGGGCTTGAGTTTCTGCATTCCTTTGCTTTTCTCTGTGTTTTTCCAGCCTGGTCATACGTTTGAATGTTTGAATATTGTAGCGTCAACAGCTCCTTGTATTTTCACTTGATACAGTTGAGCAAAAATTTTGACATTCAACTGGGCTGTTTGAAGAGTCATTACCAGCATAATTCTGCTTCTTAAGTAAATCTCATCTCAGTGCTTGAAATCTAAATGAATTAATATTTTTAATGTCTTGTTTACAATGCTGCCTATGAAAGCCTGTATTTGTCTACTTGCCAACCTTCCTTCTTGGCCAGGAACCATTCTGGCATGAATCTCAACGCTGGGCTCCCATCCATTTTCCTTGAGTCTGTCTCTGGTTCCCTCCCTTTTCCTCAGGGGCTCTCTGGAAGATTGTCAGAAGGGCTTAATTTCTTGAGCAAGTCAGCTTTTTTTGACTCTTAAATATTTCTGCCCCAGCCCTGAATTTCAGAATTTGCCAGCCAACCACAGATGGCTTGCCCCGGTGGTGTTACAAAAAAATACATACATTCTCAGGTTTTGCTGAAAACAAACCTAAAAACAAACCAGTATTAGCTTTGTAAGCGGGCAGAAAAAGATGCTTAAGGAAAAAGAACCATACAGTATGTGCGTGTGTGTTGTGTGTGACTTGACAGGGTGCCCAGCAGTCATGGTGGAGTAAAGGTGAGCTAGGAGGTAACTCCTAATGTAGAATGTATCCATTATAGCATCCTGTACCATGTATACACTTTACCACCAGAGCCTTACTAGCTAGGAATGCCCCCAAAATTACAAAAATTAGAAAAAACCCCATATATCACCAGTATGGTGGCTCTGGTTTAGCTGTAGTTGCTGAGTGTCTTCAAGGGTAGGGAGGCTCTAAGAGCAGAGTCTGGGGACTTGGCGAGTGTGGCATAAGCCCAAGTACTAAAGCAGCAAGTGGGTTATTAGAGAGTAGAAACCAGGGGTGTATGATATCAGACTACATTACAGTAAAATGATGCAGCTGTAGGTATGGTGAACCCTCTCTTCTGAGCAGGCCAGCAAATCCTCACTGGTGGTTATTTTGATGTGTGATACCCTGATGCTAATCTGAGGAGTTGAATGCAAAACCAAAGAAGCCCCAGCAACAATGAAAGCCCTTAGCTGAGCGAGGAGCACTTGGCAGTTCTCTCTGCCTTCCTAGAAACAGAGAGTGAGCAGGAGCTCCCGCAGTGACAGGGTGCAGGGTTTGTGGAGAGGCATGGATGGGTCCCTGCGTGGTCCCCTGAGTCGGGTACATGTGGAAGGAAGAGATGGTATGCCCACATCGCAAGACTGAGACTGGTAATCAAAGAGCCCCCCAAAGCAACAACAATTTCTGCTTGCTCTGGCTTGAGGTGGGCGCTTTCTGCCCGGTCTGGCATTAGAGGGGAGTGCACCGGGGTGGCAGCCCTGGAGCAGAGCCTGGCTGGAGACACGTTTTGCCTGCCTGCCCCATCCTTGGAAAAGTGGGAGCCGCTGCAACCCTGCGGAGGAGGAGAATCCACATTGCCCCTGCCATCAGAACAGGGCTGGTCTGCCTCTTTCCTGCCTGTTCTCCCCCTCAGGAGCTGGGCTCCAGCCTCCTGGGAAAGGTCCTGTGTGCTGGAGGTGAAGATGAAGGCGCGAGTGAGAGGAGACAGCCAAAGCCCTGCGTGTCTGCCCACAAGACACAGCTGCACCCCAGGAATGAGTGAGTGAGTGAATGCATGTGTGTGCGTGTAAAATGCTGATTTCCAAGGAGATTCTAATTTCTGGTTCTTAACATGTCATTTATTTTTTGAAAACACGGTATTACTCAAAATGAGATAGGTTGATGAGACACAATAATCTTGACAATCATTCATTACAGATATCTGAAGGAATATGAGCATTCTTAATGTTTTATAGACTAGTGTGTCTGGCTCTAAGAAATTATAAAAGAAGTATAAAGAGCAGGGATAATGAAAAGGGAAATATGGATTTAATATGTGAAGCAGCCAAGTATTTGGCTACCCTTTATCATTTATTGATCATTCTCTCTTCTGTTCAGAAATTATTTGCAGTCAAGGATTCCCAAATTTTTCTTTTTAAATCTCCTTGTCTGTCTCAGACACCAGGCTTACAAGATGAATGTACAAACATGAGTGTGTGAGTCAGGAAACATGACAGTGGAGGTGGCTGTGTGAGCAAGGCTGTAGGTAAACAGAAATAAAGTTAATTGGCAGTTTTCTTGTATGCACGGGCAGCTGAAGTCCTTTTCACTGGAAGAAATTTTCTTTTCCCATTATCCTTCAACATTCTGTTGGAGGGATTGTCTCAAGGGAAGTGAGTGAGTCAGAAAATATGCCAAGTTCATGTCATGGCTGTTTCGGCATTTCTTTCTCTTGCTGGCCTCCAGGAGCTTTATTGGCAAGTGTTTTTAAAGGAAATATTGGCACAGGAAGGCCTTATTGTTTATGTCATGAAAGTCTCTTGGCTTCTTCTGCCTTGTTATTTTCTCCTTTAAATGGGTAAATTAGGAGTGGGGGGGACTGAGAAAGGAAAAGAGGAGGGAAGCAGAAACTATTGACGGCTGCTACCAAAACTCTTCCCCCTATATCAGGATGTATCTTGGTGAGTCCTCTCTTTCCTTTTGTCTGTTGCTGCTTTTCAGGCTCTGCTACAGGCAGTAGATGGGTTTCTAAATGCATAAGTTTCCTTTTTGTGCTTTTCAAGATGTGGCATTTAGAGAGCTTTTTGAAAGAAGCCAGCAGTTTTCTGATGGGCTCTCCTCTGCCAGAACAGGGCAGGGAGAGGCAAACGCAGAGCCCAGCCAGGGTCAGATCCCTGCCACCTACTCACATGCAGATCAGAGCTCTGTGATGGGCTGTGGAGGATGTTTCATTAAATTAATTTCAGTTCTGTGTAGGGTTTGCATACAAAATTCAATGTGATTTACAGGAAAAAAATAAAATTTGGAAGTTCTGCAGAGCAGATGCAGCGGGTACAGAGAGAAACAATAGTGAGATGGTGCATGGTCATGCTTGTTAAAAACCAAAGCAGAAAGCAAAAGCATTCCTTCAAATGTGTACACGTTCTTTAAAAAAATTACCAAACCAACAAACCAACCTCCTCCCTCTGCCTAAACTTACTCATATGCACTCAGGCAATTTTGGCATAACATAAAAGCACACCAAAAAAAAGAATTATGTCCAGTGCAGCAATAAAAATTGCTGTAACCTATTACCCTCAAATTAGGTGAGAGTTGGAAAGTCTGTGAGGATGCTATTAAAGAATTAAATATTAACATTTCAAAGAATGTTTCAGTATTTAATATATTTTTTATTTGGAAAGTAAAAAGTTAACTCTCCTTGTGATACGTCATGGCAGAAAATCTGTTTCTAAACTAGGTTCATTTTTATCTATTATATTTGCCTCTCTGGTATTTGTGTATGCAGTTCAAAGATATAGGATAAAAAATTCTTTCAGGTTAATGTGACAAAGGTGTGCATTGATGTACAAAAAAAAGCATAACCCTATTTCTTCTGGATTTGTTACCACAGAAGAAGAAATTTAAAGCAAATGCCTGTTTTTGTGAGTTAAACAGAGAAAATGACATCTAAACCTCTTTTCTTTGTACCCAGTTAAACTAAGGATTGTCTGTGGAATTAAATATCTATTTCAAGACTGTGATGTAGTTTTTGTGATGTCTCTTCAAACACTAAGTATTTGTTGGTACATAATACATCTTTTTATTGTGGCATCTTACTTGCATTTTGGTGATGCCTTTTTGGAATGTTCTTTTTCAAAGGAAAGAGAGATGATTAATCTTGGCTCTTTAAACCTATATTGTTTCACTTTTCAACTCTTTCATGTTCTTTTGTTTTCTAACCTGCCTATTTGTGGTGTCTGTGCAAAATTCTGTAGTGCATAACAGTTTAATTTGTGGAAGCGTTTCCCTTTCCCCTCTGCTTCCAATTTTGTACTTTGATTCACTCCGACCTTACTTTTACTTTCTTTAAAAAGGTATTTACAATTGAAGAAGGTTAGTTCAAAGTTCTTGTGAAACATGCATTTCTAGACCTGAATATTCTTAGAGCTTGTTTTTTTTTCAGATTTGGGATCTTGTTCAACCTGTTACAGGAAAAATAATTGCCTGCCAACATTAGAATCCAGGGAACAGGAACCTGGATTTTGCTTGGAAAACATCTTTAGGAAAAGTGGCTGTGGCTTTTATATTCCTGCATATATTCCAAAGTGTCTTTACGAAGACTGAGCTATAAGAATTATATTGTAAAACAATCGTTATAAAACTAAGAAAAAAATGCCCCTTCTAGCAGCACTAGCATATTTGTTTATAATTTATTTGTATGAATATGAATCTGTAACAAAGTAATTGCTTAAAAGGATATAGTAGTTCCATATAGGATGTTGCAAGTGAGCCATTTTCACTATATTGCAATTGTTATCTAGAGGGAAACAAGCTTTTTCTGTTTTTTTCTGTGTGTACATAATACCTGTATCTATGAATGTATTTGAACAGTTATATCAAAAGATAAGCACTGTAATACTTATGGGAATATCACCATGGATTTTCTTCTATGTTAGGAATCCTACATTTGTCAGTTCAAGCAGACAGGAACCTTTGTGCCATGTTCTTGTGTCTCGTGTCATAACATGAGGAAAAACAAACCATAAAACTGGGTGTGAATAACTGTACTTTGGCCTGTGTCTGCTATCCACTTTACCAGACAGCCAAAATTCTTTAGACAGGGCAGTAAAAGCTCAATATTAAATCATCAGCCCACAGATACTGCTCCAGTGTTGGGTACACTGTGACAATATTGCTTTGTCAGTATGCTGGAGCACTGAGTGAAATCACCTGTTTCCTTAGGGACTTACATTGGAGATGTCTTTCTCCTCTGTCCTCTGAAGCTTTGAGGTCTCTTCTGAGTTAGGAAGCCCTCACTTTGGGCTACTCAATTGGAATTAGGCTTGTTGGTTTCCTTAGCAATGAACTCTAGGAAAGCTACCTTCTCCTTTTCATGAGCTTTCTCCTCTCTCCCACAGCTCCATTCATTTTTATTGCATTGGAGAAATAAAAGAAAACAAAAATTGGATATGGTTAATAACGATCTTGTAAGAAAAAATTCCATAATTCAGAACTTTTCGTTTTCTGACAGCCAGACTGTCACATGTGCATAGACAGCAGATCGAGATGAGTGCTCTCAAACCACAGCTACAGTTTACTGCTTCAGCATGAAATGAATGGGAACAGGGAGTCAATTATAGTTTAGGATTGTGTTGTTCCTCATGCAAGCTAAACAGCCTGGCTTAACAGGGAGAGGTCAAAATTCACAAGTCTACCCAATTCTTCAGGGGAGGCAATGATTTGGGTAAAAATTATGATCCAGTTATAATCTACTTGAATTTTCAGGAGTTATTAATAGGGTTCTTTCCTGAAGGCTTAAAAAGAATTAAGGCTGCTATGCCGTGAAAGGGAAATTCTTTTAGTGAATTAATACCAGGTTAAAAGTTAGGAAGCAATAGGGAGTAAATCATTGAGTTTTACAGTGGGGGAATCATGTAAGGCATCAAACCAACATAAGGAATAAGGGGTTAATATTGAAGTAATAAAGCCTGATGGTGGTGCTTGAGTCAGCTGGGAAGAATTGTACAAGGATTTCACAGTATTGAGCATAACTGCGCAGAGTGTGATGATGGCAGAGGAAATTCAGTCACAATAAATGTTAACATTTTTAAAAGGAGAAGAATTGCAATAAAATGGACTTACAACCACTTAGGAAAAAAGTGCTGGTGTCTAATAGATTTTTTTATGAAGGTAACAACTGAATGTCCCTCATATGTCAAAAGCAAACATTGGACTCTACATAGGACTGCAACCAAGTAATGTGGTATTTGTTCTGACCTGTCAGATTTTCATGCCTGTAGTGTTAAAACATGTATAACAGCACAGATTATCCATCCTCAAAAGCATCTTTTTCTGACATGATCTAAAAACCATATAATATGAAGAACAAGTGAAGATTAATGCATACCAAGGTTTGATGGAACACTTTGATGGAAGCATCTAGCAGTTTCTTACTGAAAATTAAGAAAGAAAAACGTGAAGAGCATATATGAAAAATAAAAGGAGTGAAGCCTATTTGTGAATAAAAAAGGATTTTTGTGAAAATAAAAGGAGTGAAGCTTGAAATTTCAAGCTGGCAAAAATGACAAATGTAAAAAGCTTTATGCTGAACACAAGCCCTCCGTAATAAATAAAGATGGTTCATGTGGGGACTTTGCAGTAACATGCCTGTCTTCCAAAATGTTTTGTTCCAGAATGGGTTAGTCCCAAAGGACTTTCTGAGTGTGTGGATTCAGATGTATGTACACATAACTGCTGTACCTATCAAATCCCCTATTTATTCCAGAGCAATTTTACCCAGCAAAACTTATGCCTGTTAGGTGCTAAGCACCAGTATCATGGCCATAATTAGCCAGTTTGCCAGGTACTTTCCAGCTACAATAACTGCTACATATTTTTTATATATTTCAGTTGCTCTCTTGGTTAGAAACTTGCACACAAAGTATGGGATGCATATTGCTTGCAATGATTTCTACTTTTCCCTCCCATCCATCTGAAGATCTCAAATATTTAACAGAAGAAAAATATTCTGATCATGCATTCATGAAAGTCATTGGTCTTTGGATCATTTTACTTAGGGTTTGATATGATGTTAATATTTCCCAATTTCTGACAAAAAAAAATTGCAAAGTTCATTGTCACCTATGAACAGCTCAAGATCATACTGACCAGACTGCTCTTCAGAATGATATAGGTGTATTCAAACAGCTTAAAAGATTATTATCATTGCCTCCCTGGTCCAAAAAAAAAGCCCCACCAAATTATGCTAATGTTGTTCTAAGGTTCATCAAATATGTATAATATGTATATAGAAGTAATAAGTAATTTTACAATTTACACAAATCTAAATAGAAAAAAATTAAAGAAAAGCAGAAAAACCAATGGATAATCAAATGTGTTTTTTCACAGAAAAAGTAATGCAAAGATTTCTACAGTATAAATAGATTGTGCATAATGGCAGAAAATGTTATTTCTACATTGCTTAATTTCTCTTTTTTCTCCCTGACATTTTGATTCCTGCATTAGTCTGTAGAACAGATTCAAAATATCAGAGGTAAAACAAAAAGCCAAACTTTGTCTTCAGGATGTAGTTTCACTAACTTGATTGGGCATTACTCAGAGCGGATCCATTTTTAGCATATTGCAATTTGCATATTGACCTTTTCTGCACTGTGAATGAAAACTGGTGCTGTGATGTGTTGATTAGTCCCATAAATAACATTTAATATTTCATTTAAAGATAATGTTTGGTGAACAATAATTACCTCTACTCTATTACAATAATAAAAATGTCCATTACAATAATAAAAAAAAATCTAGATTGCTTCAGATAGCTGAAAAATATGGTCTTAACAAAGCTAAGTTTTATTTTCAGAAATGCTCACTGACATTCTCTGTCTTTGATAGCTCTCAGAAAACTCCATAACTGTTGAATGTGTTACCGTCTTATGCAGGATGGATGTAGATATCAGGTCTGAAATGGGGGAATGCATACGTTTGCATGTGTGCATATACTGACAATAATAGTTTGGAAAAATGTCACCTCAAAACTTGAGACAGAGCAGTTACTCCAGGTGAGCTACGTAAATGGATGCTTTTATTTCTCTTCCAGTGTGATTGCTGCATAGTTTAATATTAAATGAAAGCAGATTTACTTAGGGGAAAATAATCTGGAGTAATTAATGTGTAGATCGCCCTAAGTAATGACTGCAAAATATGTGCATAATTACTTTGACCTGCTGAGGTCCCAGGTGGAGCACCTGCTCCAGTTTAGTGTTGTAGGAGAGAGAGAGTGAGCAACAGGAGACAGTCTAGACAGGAGTATCAAGGAATTCCCAAAGGCATGGGAAGCTTGAGTTCTAAGTAAGGTTTTAGCAAAGCGCAGCTGCTTAGTTTTGCAAAAAAAGGTGACTGGGAATACCATGACAGTAGTTCTCATGAAATGGATTTAAGTTAGCTGTGAAGAAGAGTCAGCATTGCTTGGGGATGTAGCAGGACACTGGCAGTTCTATCTACAGTTAAGAAAGTGCTGTATTGGGAAAAACACTCCAAAGAAGGGAAGAAATGAGCAATATAAGATGTTGCGTAGAGTAGGTGTGGTGTTTGAAGATAGCATAAATGGGACAGGGTTTGCAGGAGAGATACACCAACTGGCAGATCTCCCTCAGTCACAAGTGGTGAGGTGCTCACTTTGTCTCATGTGAGACATGCTACAGTAGTCCCAATAGGTAGTCTCTAGTATAAGAGATTTTATATAAACCCCTATAAGATGAAACCCCTTTCAATCGTTGCTGTCCTTCACTACTTCATCCTGCACTTACTGCAAATCCTGCTCACAAATTACAGCAGTGAGTTTCTATGGACAGATGAAGTAAATCCACTACTGGACTGGAACTGATCCTGCATTGAAAGAACAAGCTTTAAACTTGTTGAAATGCTAAAAGTCTGTTGAATGCTGCAATTAATTTCTTAATGCAAGGCTTAAGGATGTTTCATTACTATACAGAAATTGGGAAAATAGAAGGAGATTGCACTTTTTCAGAGAGGTCATTCACTGTTTAACTTTCAGCTAAGTGTCTTGCGAAAAGGAAGCAAGCCTTCCATCCTTCACACTCCAGTGTTCATTCTGAATGATGTTTAATGTACAGCCTACTGTGGCACCTCCTTTAATTAGCACTTGCTGCTTCTCTTCTTCTAAAGACAATTGTGATAGTGGCAGACTTCGTGTCTTTATTACTGGCAAGATGGGAAACTTTTGTAACTGATGGGCTGAGACAGTCTGGTTGCCTGTAGCTCCTAATGAGCAGCACATGACAAGGTGCAAAGTATTGGCAGGATTAATGAGCCCAGATTTCCTTACCAGCACACTGCCTTGTAATAGCAGCACAGAGAAGGAGCGAGAGCATTAGCACGTAGTGTGCAATGTACCATTGTACTAATAGGAAAATCCTGTGCAGCCAGCCGCAGGAAGAGATGTGAAAAAATTTCAGGTTTCTCTTTGCAAATCAGGATTCATGCAAGTGGTTGGGGACTGATCATTGTTATCAGACTGAAGCCCTAAAGAGGGATCTGCCACTGACCTTGTTTGGGGAAAATATTTCCATATAGGAAAACAGATCAAAATCCACTCCCCTCTAAAACTATTCCTAATTCTCTTGGTAACATTGAAGGGTATTTTTTCTTTGTTGAAGTCCCTGTCAGTAATTTTCTGATATCTTTAACAACCCACCTCATTTTAACAAGAAAATATTATCATATAAGTCTCCTGACCTGAATAATACTAATTCTGATGTTTTCTAAGTAATAGATTCCTGCTAAGTTTTCCTCTGTACTGGTGAAATTGTTTTCTAAATGCTTTAGTTTGGAAAGCTAATGACACTTGCAATAGTTTCTGACTAAGAATTTGCAAATACCTGATTTTCATCTGAAGTTTCCAATTTGGAGATACAAACAGCTCTAAGGAAGTGTAATCTTTTGGGTAATCTTGAAAGTATGAGGACACAGAGAGACTCATTTGAATTGAATCACATATTATAACTATTCAGCTCCTAATTTAGCATCTAAAGTGCTTAAAAACACCCACTGATTTCTTATATTTCCTGACTCTTAAGGAAGACCAGAAAGATGAAATGTTAGAGTCTGTATGGAGTGGGATGAAAGAAGACTAATAAACTGAGTATGTGCTTTAACCTACCTTCCTTCAAGGAGATGAGCTTCCTTCAAGGGGAGACCAGTGACTTTATCTGAGATCAAAAAGTGAAGTGCAGTACAAGACTCCCATGTAGGTGAATACATGAAGGTTTTGCTTTGTGACACCTATTTCTCAGTGTCTGAAGGTTGTTTCAGGCTTAATTCTTGGTGTTCCTTGTTGCACTTGTACACCAACCCCTTCCAGCTACCCCTAATGAGAGATGCCTTGGAGAGGAATGGAAGCAAAGTCTTACCCCTGAGCTGTTGAGTTGGGGCTGACAGTGCTCAGTTCTGGAGCCAGGCAAGTTGTATCCCTCCCTGTCTCCCGAAACCAGGAGGAAATGCCTGATACACAATAGAGCAGGTTGGCAGAGCTGAGGCTTTCCTATTTCTGTCTCTCATTTTGTCTGATTTGATCTCTGACTGTGGCCTTCCTTAATTGGTAGGTAGAATTAGCCAGAGTGTAGGTCTCTTGGCATCCCTCCTGAAGCTGTTTCTCTTTTTATATAAAATATTTAAACATTCCCTGAAAACACAGAAAGAAAATTATCAGTCTTTTCTGGGAGAAATCTGTGCAGCACAGAACTGAAATCAGTCTGGAGTTGTTTTACAAGGGTTTAGAAAACAAAACGAAACAAAACAAACAATCCACCAGCTGTGAAAAAGTACGAGAGAAGCAAGCATAGCCCAGCATCAAGTGAGGGTTTTATTTGGTATGTAAAAACATAGATTTCTTCAGATGTTTTACATGGTAGTAGTAATTTTGTAAGACAGAAGTATGTTTCAGAAATTGGCTGTCCAGCCCCAGAGCAGCTGATACTTATAAACAATGGGTACTCATACACTGGTGAAATTTCATCTGAAAGCCTTGATCTCAGGCAGTGCATCTGAGTTGTGAGACAGTGCACCAGTGAGGGCTGTGGAATTGCAAATGAGCACTGCGTTCCTCTTCTCCTGGGTGGTGTAGGCAGCTTTCTGCTCCAGGCTGCTGCCTACCTTGCCTGCTGCCTTGAGCTATCTCTGCTTTTCCATGAAAGAATATAAGCAGTGGGTAGAGAAGAATTCTCTCGAGTGAAATGGGAACAGGATCAGGATCAGACTGCTTGTTGTTTTTTTGGTTTTGCAAAGGCAAAGTATTTCAGGTGAATGTCATCTTTATCCAACCACCTGAAACAGGGAACTGACTGACAATCATTGTAAAGAGGGTTTCACTTGAGATCATTCTTGTGTACAGCTGCCAAGTGTTATATCTGGGCCTCCAATAAAATCTGAGTGTCATGTCAAAGACAAGGAGAACTGTGATTACCGCTGCCTAAGAATTATGGAAAGTCATCTGCCCATACACTAATCATGATTTTTTAAAAATAAAATTAGTGCAAGTTCTTTCCATATGATTTAATTATTTTAAAATTTGTTGGGAATTTCAATAGCTTGTAATTAAGAAAAAAAAGTTTTACCTGCATGTCAGAAGTTTTTCCCAGTGAGCAGTAACAGCAACAAAACAGGCTTGCCTTGTAAATTGTTACTTACCTTGTAAATGTGATTTTTGACATGGCATGTAGGTTGATCTACCTCCAAACTCTTGGCTATTTCAGTGACAAATAAATCCTAACAAATATGACTTTTTGTTTAGCAGCTTAAAATCTTCTTCCTAATAACACTATGTATCAAACACCGGTTGTCCTGATAGAACATTAATAAAGAATGTATGGTACTGTTAAATATTCTGGTAGCTAAACCAAGCAAGAAATATGCTGGCAATGACTAACATCCCAAATATCAGATTCCTCCTAGGAGCGTCTGGATGCTCCAGTATTATGCTGCTTTGTGCAATTGTTTGCATTTTGTAGCATTGAACAGTGCTTTAGCCCAGTTGTAAATGTGCTGTGAGTGCAGGTGGACATTTTTCAGTGGTTATTCAGTAGACATTCAGTCACTGCCTCAGAAAAATAGAACAGATTTTAATAAAAAAAATTTGTAATTTAAAAGAGTTAATATATTTAGTGATGTTTCTGGGTTTATATCTACTGTAGGTGCTTTGGTGTGGAGGCAATCAGATTTCTTTCTGCAGGCTGGTCTCTGATTTTTATTAAGTGCTCTTAATGGATGAGACCCTTTTTCTTCTTTTTGTCTTGCTCTCTTTGAGTGTTGTAGAACTCCCTTTTGTTTTTGAGGATAATGACTCTCATATATGATTTCTTTTTGCTCTGTGGAATCTTATTTCAGTATTTGAACCAAACTTCAGAAGCACAGCTGGCACCCAAAGACAGCACATCTGTCTGCTGGAAAACGAAGCCTTAGTTATTTCAACATCAGTAGTTTACACTCTGAGTGGGGGTACTTGAATTTGATGTCTGTGAGCATAATACACTATATACCCCTTTGAAGGATAATTTGTGCAATGTCTACAGGCAGTAATATTTATAGGAAAATTTTGTCTGTATGAAACAAACTGAAAAAAGATCTAATGGTTATTTTAGAAAAGCACCAGTGAAAAAAGCAATTTGGAAGGAAGAGACTTTTGCCTCGTTTTCTAGCTAAGTCCCTATTGTCCCCAAAATAATGCTTTCAATGTAAGAATGCAGTAATTTCACATAGCATTTTTGTGAATAAATGGGCAATTCAGTTTCATTACCTGCTCTTCCACTTATTGAATTTAAAGACATTAACTCCTTCTTCGGGACTAGGCAAGCAGTGAAATGACTTCAGATGATTTTTCCAGCATACATATGTTGTGTAGAGACATCTAAAAATAATCATCCCCTCCTAGCTAGTGAAACTATCCTGGCAAAGCCCCTAATACATACGAAGCTGTGCCAATGGAAAAGTGCCGCCGCCTTTATCAATTTAGCTGATGCCATTTCGGGGAGATGACGCAGTGTTGGTGGGAGAGGGTTTCCTTCTGCTGGTGTGCATGTGAGGAGAAGGTCAGGAAGAGGCTGATGCTGTCAGGCTTGGTACGTGCACCACCACAATAGCACCAAAGGCTCGATCCATCGGTCTTGGATGTTCCCCTGTGCCCATCCCACTCAGTCCTCCCGAGTGTGCCCCAGCAGGGCAGCATACATGATGTGCTCAGAAAAACAGGCTTGGCCGGTTGTTCCAATTTAGGACAACAGGCTGCAGTACTCAAGTGCATCCCCACCTCATTGTTACCCCCTAGGAGCCCTGGTTAACGTCTCTTGCATCTGCTGTTACTACTTCTGCCATTTCTTGACCCTCCTTTTTGCTGCACTTGTGCTTCTTTTCTCCACTCGAGTTTCCGCCCCAATTAACAAACCAACCTTAATTGCTTTTTCCCCGCATTGATCTCACTTTTTCCACATCCATCTCAACCTTGTAAACCTGGCCTCAGGTGGCAGGATGGGTGCTGCTGGCCCTGTGTGGCTGCACTCCTCAGCAGAGATCCTTTGCCCTCCTCTTTCCCTGTCTGTCGCACTCAGCCACCTCTTGCCAAGCTCCCGTTCACCTGTCAATTAAATCATTGAAACTTGTATCAAGGGTGCAGGAGTGACAGTCTCAGCAGACTTTATTGAGCCTGCTCAATGGAAATGAGTGCAGATGAAGAAGTACAGAATTTGGCATGAGAAGGTCTTTGTGTCCTAACCCCTTGCTAGAGGAACATGGTACAAAATAGCTGACGTCAATAGAAAGTTCCTTGGCTTCATGGGCCTTCCAGCAGACCCTTATCTTTTCTCTTACTATCTTAATGCTGGCAGGATGACTAACACAGGCAGATAACCTAAAGCTGACAATGACATCTTAAATCTGTTGTGGAGGATCGAACAGAATACTTATTTCTACAGCTGAGCAGATTTTTCATGAATTATAGCCCAAAAAAGTGTAAGGATGAATAAAATCAGAGTAAAGAAATACTTGTAAAATTTAGTAAAAGGATATATGATTGCAAAAAAGATAACTGGAAGAGAGACACATATTTTGGCTATAGCTCTTGACCACAATACCTGAGAAATAAAGCAGAGTGTGGTTATGAAATTCCAGCAATTGATGGATATTAGCGATGTCAGTTCAGGAGAGATGTCTGTGTTACTAAGGCATTTCTAATGATCCAGTACTGTCAAATTCCAGCACTCAGGAACTGTGAATCAGGTCATTACTGCCAACTCTGCTATTTCATTCTGAATTTTAAGACTTTTTTCATTTTATTGTCTGTATATCATCAAGGACAGCATTTTGTAGTCCACTATCCCCCATAGCTTCTGTGCCAGTTCAGAAAATGCTGACAGTATATCAGTCTCCCTTTTGAGAGACCTACAAAGATTGGGTTTTTTTTTAAAAAAAAAGCCTGGTTTAAAAACATATCTCATCCTGTTTCTTAAGTCTTTTTTTTTCCTATAATTTGGATAGGATACCTCAAAGAAAATTCTATTTTTAAGTCATTATAAATAACTTCTTATGTAAGATTCTCCAACAACTTCACAGATACTAAAAAATAAGCCCTCTCTAGAAGCTAGTACATTTTGTGCCTCCCATATAAGCAAACTGCTTTGTCATTTAGACCAAAGTCTCTTAGAGGATGGCAGAGCATGAAAATAAATCTGCGCATCCTGTTCTGATAAAGTTTTCCCTCAGCTGGCTGCAGATACTTTCCATGAACAATATGAGATGTTCTCTCATTCTGTCAATATCTTTGGCTTTTTTCTAATTAATCTGTTTTTCATAGTAGAGATACTGTATTTCATAGTAGAGATACTGTTTTGAATTGCACAAAATAACAGAAACCTCCATGCTGTATTTTTTTTCCACAGAAATTTCACTATGAGCTTTTGCAATCTCCACATATTGTATCTTGGCACAACACACTACCTCTGCTTATAGTTTGCATCATTAACTATCAGATTGGCTGCTCACTGTGTTTATAGGATACAACAAGAAATAGCCTGTTAAATCTGGCTGGTTGGTAAAACTGGTGTTAGTTGAATCATTGCGCTCCCGTGTTCTCACATCATACAGAGAACAAAATCCCATAAAACTAATCAGCTGTAAAACAGAATTAAAGCCAATGGCAAAGAATATGCCCAAGTGTTGCAAATAAATTGAGAATAACTTTCCTGAAGTCTAAAAAAGTGGTTCCCTAAACACTGAGAGTAGACCAGAAATGCATTCTGTAAAACTGTTTTGAAGTAAAAAACGCATGCCAAGCATATATAATATTAATAATAGTTCTGATGGCTTATCTGTAGATCTTACTGGCATACTGCTGGAACTGAAGCGAGTATTATTATCTCCACCTTATGGATGAGGAAGCTGGGTAACTGTAAGAATAAATTTTCAACACACAACATGAGGCAGTGCTGACTCGAATTCCAGTTGCAACTCCCCAACTTTAATTGTTTTTCTGTGAGCTTTATTTGTTTCTCTTCATTATAAAGAACTTGTTCTTTCAGCACAAGGTAATTTGGATAACATTGAATGTAGATTAGATCCATCTATTAATACTTATGAAACTTATTAATTCTAAAATTGCTCTGATAGATTAGCTCCTTCCCATCACTGGATGGGAAAATGCCCACATCCTTAATTTAGATTGGTGTGTTTTTCACACTTAATATTTTTCTGCTTGAGACACTATGGAAAGCAATAGGAAAGAATGTCTCTGATGCTTTTTTAAGCATATTTCCAGATAAGCCTGGTGGGAAGTATGTGGAATATAACTTCTAAGATCATGTATTTTCACTGTCTTTTTCAATATCCACATGATACTACTGAGATAAGTCATGAGAAAGGAGAGAGGAGAAGAATTATGTATTGAAAGAAAAGCCTTGCCCATCCCACTAACTCAGGAGAGCAAAGAGACTTGGATTGATACCTTGGTGTTACCTCAGTCACATAGCCATAATGAAACACTGTAGTATTGAGAGTTTAATGACCTTAATAAAAGGGGTGGGTAAGATTTCTGCATGTGATTTTTAGTGTGCTTTCTGGGGAAAGTGTATCTGCTCATAAAAGGATTTTGCTTCAGACACTGGGAGGATGCTGCTTCCATCCTGACTTCCCTCTGTCCTTTCAAGACCCCTAATTTTACTGCTTTGATAAATACATGCCCTGAGTCATAAACAGGGGTTGAATGCAGGCAATAGTGAAACTGGAAAGATCTGAGCCAACTACTGACAAACCAGGGAAAGAAAAAAGCTCCAGATATGCAACTCACAACTCAGGAGAAGCAGGTGATGCTGAACAGGGTCTTACAATTGAATTTCCCCTGCTTGATTTTTCCATGCTATCCTTCCAGACGCTTGGACTCCTTGTGTATTGTCTCCAGCATGGACCTATGCCTGCCTCTGTGCACCTACAAGCAGGCCACCCTTAAAGCTGTCATTTCTTTCAGTGGTTTGGCTTTCTCTATCAGTCTAAGCTTCTAGAACAGCTGCCCAAAGCCTCATCATCTCAGGTCAATAAGGATCATATTATGATGGGTCATATAATACTAAAGCATGTTTAGAATCAGCTGTTAGAAATATCTTTCTGATATTTCTGCAGTTCCATTGCTGCATCTTTGCATCTTTACCATTTATAAGCAAATATAAGCTTTCTGATTCTATCCTCACCTTCTGTACAGCAGATACATCTATTCGTGGAGCTTTTCATGGCTTTTATCTGACAGGCTGTGCTGTCCCTTGAAGGCCGTCCAAAAGCTCCTTGTTGAAAATTTAAAAGTCTCCTGTTTTCATTTACATCATTCTGCAGCCCCTCCTGTTCCTTCTCTGCACCTGTGAGCTGTCACAGTGCTCTCACAGTGAACGCAGGGACAGGGTGTTCTGCTGAGGAGCAGCACAAAGACTGGGTGGTGGCAAGGTGAGCTTCCCAGGCATGCTGCCTGTGGAGGTGTGGAGCTCCTGAGATCAGCAAAGAAATCTGACAGCAACAAAATGCTGCACTGGAATCTTCCAGCTGTGTCTTGGTAGCCTGTAGCTGAAGGTAAAATACATAGGTGACATTGCAAGCTGAAGAGGTCAATTTCAGCTTCCTCACTGCTCAGAAAGATTGTCTTTTGGAAGGGTAATTGTAGATCTTATTCAGGTATGCTCCATAAGCTATTCTATTTTTTCTATTAGTTTATTCATGTTACTCCTAATTTCATAGGCTTCCTTTTTTTCTGGTAGAAACAGGGAAGAAAGTATTTAACATCTAGGCTAATCTTGGATTTTAGTGTTGTTAACAAAGTTTGTGTTGGAAATTCAGCTTGCTAAATCCATCAGCTTTCATGTGTGTGGTCTTTATTATTTATTTGACCCACTGTTACATGTAGGAGCTTAGCAATGATGTGGGTTTGGGTTCTTGCTGGAAATTTCTTCTCATGTCTAGTAGTACTAGATTCATGACTTTACTTAGTGCTAAAGGGAAGACTGACCTTACCAATTCATATTGTCATTCTCCAGAACATACAACTAGCACTTTTTAGTGCCTTTCTTCAGTGTATAAGGATCTAAACACAAAAAAAGTTATAAGGAATTATGTTGTCTTTAGGGTTTTTTCCCATGGTGCAAGACTTAAAATCTTCAAAGATGTTTTGGAAAACTTCAGAAATAATTTAACAATTAAAAAGTAATTTCAATGCAAGGAGTCATAAATACCCTAGTTTATTGGAAAAGACATCAACCCATGCTGCGTTCCTCTGACGTGCCATTTTGTGAGACAGGGTGAACCTCATGTTCCTCCCCTTGCTTCTGAGCAGCTGTGGTCTCCTGTCACTTGGTGCCAGCTGTGGTCATCACCAGCCACCTCACAGGGATAATTCAGCTCACTAACCCAGCACAAAACTAACCCAGCAAAAAACTGGGTATTTTCTGCAGGGTCAGTGAAGCGAGTCAGGTCATTCAAGGGGTTGAGCTACAGAGAACAAAATCTTCTATGTCTGTCCTCATTAAACATTTTGTCTATCCTTAAAGTTATCACCAGTTTTTGTAGTGTTTTGCATGCAGATTTTCAATGTGTTGACTGTTAGCCTCATACTTAAAACTCCCTTTGTCCCATATATTAGGTCTTCTTTTTTCTCTTTATTTTGAAATTCGGCTGTTAATATATAGTTGTGTTGTATTTCAAAGAGTTCTGCTATACAGCAAAGTAAGCATTGTGGTATTGGCATTTTCTAGAACTATTAGAATAATTATTCCTTTATTAAAAATTCTCTCAAGCAACAAATTAATGCCTGATGTGATCTACATACTGGGAATAAAAAATGCCCTCCTGTATTTGCAGTAAACTTTCATCCATTAGAAATATGCCACTAGGCATTAAAATCAAATCACCTAAGGAAAGCAGCTTAACTCCTCTTTATCTTCAGCAACTTCAGCAGTTTTGCAGAGCCACCTGTAACTCAGAGTGGTTCAACAGCTCCCCACTCATGACCCCGTACAGCCATACCAGGAACTAAATAAACCCTACTTACTAGCAATTAAAGTGATTTAATTTAAAACACACTGACAGATGCATAATGGGTTAATTAGAAAATAAGTAATTAGCAAATAGGATGGAGAAGGTTAGAAGGTTGTGGACTTTTGTTGTTTGCTTGGTAGAGATAGCGAAATCATCAGCGATTAAACTTTTTCTTTTAATTTCTGGGCTTAATTCTGTTATTGTTAGCTGTAAATGAGGCAGCAAACAGAAAGAGAGGTCTAAAAAAATATGAAGAAATCACTGTTTTATCAGACATACTGAAAGGCCATTGTTAACGCAGGCTATGTGATTTATTTCCAGTCTGTACACAAAAGCAGGCACCCATCTATAATGTTTGTACTTAATATCAGGATATATACATCTTCTGAGAAGTAGTTGTTCTCTCCTCTCTGCACTGGGCCCCCAGTGAGGTCAGGAAAAAGAGTGTAAGAAGGGATAGAAATTAGAACCCACCTCTTAAGAAACTCTGCCTGCGTTAAAGATTAAATCGGTGAATTATTTGGTTGAGAATATGCCATAATGTGTTTGCTTTAAAAAAAAAAAAAAAAGTTAAAAAATAATAGGGCTTTGAATATGGTAACACATGAGCTTTGAAAATCCTCAGCTGAAGTCCAGTTAACTTCATGCAGTGCTGGTTATACAGACAAAGCCATTACAGAGGGAAAAAGCAATTTTCTATTAAAAAAAAAAGTGAAATAAGAGCTTCTACTTCATTTTTCACAAGTATTATTCCTTCTCTCCATGACTTTTGTCTGCCCAAAACCAGAAGCAAATGGGCATTTAGATAGTTTTAATACAGTCATATTTTATGACCACTAGCTTATTACCAGGTAACTTGAAACTCTTTATTTATTTATAATAATTATAAATGTATTTATGTATCCATGAAACATGTGGTTTATATTTTGAAATTTCAGAGACAATGTTTGCAGATAGCTTTCTCTAAATTGGGCCTAATTTTTACTGAAGTCATTGAATTTTTTCTTTTGAAAAATAAGCTTTTGGGTGAACCTCAGAAATAGCAATATGGAGTTTTCCATTTCAAAATATCAATTAAAACCAGGCATGATTTTTTTTCCTTTTAAATAGCTGCCTTCTTAACTAATTATATGTCCACCAGTAACCATTAGCATAATTTGACCAAATTTCCCATAGCAGTCACATTCTTCCACCATTCCTGCCTCTCTTTTGAGCGTGGCTATCCTGTGGTCTCTTCTTTGTCACTTCACCAAGCCACAGATAACTCTCAACAGATACATGTCAGTCCAGCCCCTTAATCATTTAACTTTACATGTTTGTCCCTCCCTTTCTATTAGTTACATTTTTTTGTGTCTCTGGTGTGCTTTTCAGTGTGCCTTCAGGGATGTTTTCTGCTCTACTGCGTGATATAAAGGCTGAACCTATACATCCAGGGATGCACTGTCCTCTTTTGGTGTGTGTATCACTGTCATCAACCCTCTGATGCCTGTTTCCCTTGAGCCACATCTGCAGTGGCAGGCAAAGGCTCCAGGTCTGCCAGTTTGACTCGTGGAAAGGATCTTGCACAGATTTTAGCTAGTCTTTATTCACCCACCATAGTTCTTGCTGGCTAGGGATATTGATTTCAGAAAACAACTAACTTCTTGTTCTGGTCCGTACTTTAACTTTGTTGAAAATCAACTCCTTCAAATTTTTTCCCCAATTATAACGGAGTTTAAACCATATATTTCAGGTCTGGAATCTGTGTTGAACATCTCAGAATTCAGTGGTTTGGCACTTCAGCTATCAGTTTTTAGGAAAAATAGAATCAAATTCGGAAACTCATCGAGTCACACAATAGACAAAACTCATGAGGCTAAATCTGTAGCTGTAAAAGCATCTCTTGTTTTCTTTTCCAAGGTTTTCTGCAAAGTTCTATGTTTTTGCACCCTGTAACTCAAAGCCTGCAATACAGATAACAATTTTTCATGTAGAATTTTTTTTTCAACTAAGTGGTGACTTTCTGAAGAGCTGCTTAAGAAAAGCAGAAAGCCTAAAGCTGAATTAATTCTGCTGTTCCCTGAAAATAGCTCAAACAAATGCCAGTACCAATCTTTAGGGTAATATTTATCCCTATTCAGAGTGACATTTGTAGATTAGAACATACTCATTTCTGCTACACTGATTTTTCAGGCACAGCATATATAAGGTGCATTAACAAAATGCATTTGTTTTAACAATTCATCCAGGTACCTCCTCTCCTAACATTTAGAAAATATTCTTTTTCTTTATCTATTCCATCATAAGGGGGGAAATTCACTAGTTTCAAGGAAAGTCTTTGAAATTTATTATCTTTGGGATTAACTAGCATTTAACTAGTTGCAGAGTAGGTAAGTAATTCAAGATAGCCTTCTTCTAATATACACTTCTAAGTGAGTAATAAGAGAAATTAGCATCAAAGATAAACTGTCTCTTGTTGAAATTTCAGGGTGAGCTAATATTTCCTCAGTCAACAGAACAAAACAGACAAACAAGAAAAGTTTTATGTCAAAGCTGTTGTCTGAATGGAACACCCGTGTGCTTGAGAAAGAACAGATAAGCCATGAAGTGTCTCAAAAAAGTACAGAAATAATTACACAAATTTGAGATCTTTCATATTACCCCCCTTTTACTTTTCTATCATTCTCAGCCCTCCAGGATCTTTGCTCAACTGGATATTTATTCCAGTTGGTAGAAGTCTTTGTGAATTAAGGCTTAAATCTTTAATGATATAAACATCACTTAATTCAGAGTTACAGATCAGCTACTCTCTGGCAAAGCTGGCTGGCTTGCACAGTAATGCTTCACGTTAAGAAAGTCACTCACAGGCAATAGAACCCTGGTTATCAAAACAGTGGCTAAACAGGGCTGTCTACAGCCTTCTGTGCTCCTCTCATGCCCTCCTGTGTACACATGTAGTAGGCCAAAGCAAAGTGCTGGAGAGCTGATATTTCTGCCAGGGGATGAAGTAAAGCAAAGAGAAGGCTGCAGCCCATTATGCTGACCGAGTGTTGAGCTGAATGTAAGTAGATTTCTTAGAGCCTTTACGTCTTACGGGCAGTCAGCAGCTCCAGATTGTGATAATCAGTGCTCTGAGATACTCTGGAAATGAGATAACATTACTCATTTCTGTAAGTACAGGACAAGAGGAGAATTACATATTCCATTTTCTGCTTGATGCCCAGGTGGTTTAAAGGTAATATTATAGTCTCCCTGTGTTCTTTCAATGATGCTTATGAAACTGCCTTTCTAATCTGTTCAGGCTACTGGAAAACCAACAGACCCACTAAAACTCTGTTTCTTTTTGCCTGTGAAGAAATGCATTATTATATTTTCCATGCATAATATTGTATTATTATATTTTCCACTTATAAAAAGATATATTTACCCCAACACAGTAAGCAATTAAGTTTTGATGAAATCATAAAAACAACTTTTTGTCTTGCTTCTGTCTTGCATTACTTTATTTTGCAGTGCTGGGTCTCTTTTTTTTGTAGCTATGTTCAAATCAACAGCTTTATCGTTCAAGTTGTCCTGCAAACCATGTGCCAGATCCAAAGCCTTACCACAATGAGACTATAGGAAGAATTAGTTTTCCTGTAGTGTTTATCCTGCAGATCTGCTTATTGAAACACAAGAGCTTTCAAAAACCTGTAAAACAGTGACG
Source organism: Drymodes brunneopygia (assembly GCA_013400955.1). Taxonomy (NCBI): domain Eukaryota; kingdom Metazoa; phylum Chordata; class Aves; order Passeriformes; family Petroicidae; genus Drymodes; species Drymodes brunneopygia. Next base: position 681,124 of record VZTZ01039910.1, read on the forward strand.
TTACTGTTGTTTTTTATGAGACTTATTGTCTGCATGTAATAATTTTCTGGCTTTTGTGCTGTAAAAAAATCTGCTGATGCCTGCACAGAGCTGTGCATGAGTTGAGTCTCTGTGAGGAGGATATTACACAGAATTACTGGACATTCCTATTAGAAAGCTCAACATCTTTTTGTCTTTTTGTTCTTATGTTTTGGGATAGACTGCAAATGTTTATACAGATAATGCACTGTGGTTTTGATTTTATGCTTCATTGCAAGTTTTTATGTTCTCGTGAGTTGAGCTATGCTACCAATAAAAAGCATGAGTCAAAGCCCACTTCTGAGCTTGTGCCTACAAGCTAGGTCTTACGGGTGCATTTCATTAAACATATTTGGAAAACTAGATAGATTTTTATTTCTCATGCAATGCACAGTTGTTCATTATGCTTTGCAAGGGAGGAATTACTGCTGGCTCACGATAAATGCATCATGTACCATAAGCCGTGGTCTAGTACATTTTATACTGAATATATATAACTTGCAAAATCCTCTGTATAACTTGCTCCAAAATACTGATTTTGCTTTGCTGTTAAATATTGAAATGTTAAATATTGAAACAAATTTTAAAATTTAGTTAAGCATCAATATAGCCGATGGGCTACCTTGTAATTTTTCCTGATGCAGAGTTGCTACTCTGGATTTTTCGCTAAAGACGAACTTAAAAGTGAGAGCAACTTTCACAGGGGGAGTTTACAGAACAAAATACTCAGATGATGCATCCCATAATTCATCACCCCCAAGCCAAGATCGCCCCCAAGAAAAAAAAATAAGTGTTATAACTTGTGGAATGGCAGGGCGTGAGGGGCTGGTGTCCTGGGGTGCTCACTCTGACTGTGATGGAGCTTTCCCCCTGCACCCAAAACCTGCATGCTCTGCTATCCCGCTCAGTGCCCTCCCAGCTCCCTGCTGTGTCCCAGGACCCGGGCAGGCTCCCCCCTGTCCCCGGGTCTGCCAGCAGCCTGCCCCTCTTCTCAGCACAAGGCTCCTCTCCCTGGAGGCAGCCCAGCTCCCGGCAGGCGTTGTGTAAGAGCGTTGTGTAAGAGTGCCAGGGATAAGCCAGAGACATCGCGAGTTGCGGGTAGGGTTACAGGAGGGACTTGTGCAAATGAGCCAGGTTGTCCCACGGCCCTTCCTCTGTAAAAGGGGATGTCAAGGAGCAGTCCAGCAAGGAGCAGGGCAGCTTGTCAATGCTTCTGAAAGGTGCAGAATCTCTTTTCCCACTTGTTCCTGCCTTGAGAAGAGACAGGAGGCAGCAGTGCTTGTCCACCCTGTGCAGCTGCTTGATGAATGGAAAGGGAAGCCTGAGGCTGGCCAGAAGGTGTATGGTTCATGTACGGACAGGAACCAGGATTCAAACCACAAAATTACCCTGGCCCTGGCCTAGAGCAGACTCGCAGCCACCATTTAAATCTGAAGCATCAGAATATGGTCAAAAACACCCTCATCCCCTGGGCAGCAAACTCCTGTTATGTAGTCATTGGTTAATCTGATGTATTCATGTAAAGGAGGAGGCACTTGGTGAAAGTGGGAAAACACCTAACTGCACTGATTAATGCTAATTGGTTAATCACCTTTCGTTATGGAAAAAGTAAGGATGTGCAGTAACTGGCTATATGGCTAGACAGTGCTTCTGTTTTGGAGACCAAAGCCTGAGAATTAATTCCAAATATCACCTATTCAGGCCAGAGGAGCTGAAGATTCCAAAGATGTCTCTTTTTTAAAATGTATTTTGGGGCAGTATAAGAATATTCTTTTCCTGGTGCAGGGCTGTAGACCTGCAACAATACTCAGTATCAGGATGCAGTATGCCTTTTGCTGCTTTCATTTGAGGTATCCAATATGATCAGGAGGACTACCTTTAAAAAATAAAAAAAAAGAATGAAAAGGAGGGTATGACTCCAGTGATGAAAAAGGAGCACAGTGCCCAGTCTGCTGCTGCCACTGCTCTCTAGCAGAGAGGTCATGCAGGCTGTGAGATAGCAGCCTCTGAATTGGTGCTTCGTGCTCAGGGACTGTGACTCAGAGCTGTGAGACCTTGGGTAGATCTTCTGTGGGCAAGTAAATGCTCAAAACACAAAAGATAATCTAACAAAGCCTGCTCCCTGCTCCCTGTGACGTTAGCAAAGCTTAGCCATAAAAATTGTGTCACTTCTGGCAAGAAAGAAACTTACTCTGCAGTGTCTGTAAAGACCCCCAGACATTACTGGCCTGATGGAGTGGAGCCTCATCTGTGACTCATCTGCATCCTTCCCTTTTGTGCCTGCTCACATACTTTTTAGCTGCAGACTCTTAAAAAGAACCTGATTTCCTCCAGCATCTTACACAACTATGCCTTCAAGAGAAGCTGGCTATAATTAATGTAGACACCACTTAATATTCTTGCTCATGTGAAGTAGAAGCTGTGTTGTGCCTTCGGAAGACTGTGCTATGTATATGCCAGAATGGATAAATAGTTCTGTATTCCCACAATGTTTCCATCTATGGGCCACATTCCTTGGAAAGAAAAATAGGAAATTACTTCTGACATATAAAATGCAGTATAAAAGAATCCTTTAGAAAAGATCCCAGGACATTTGGGAAGATTATTAAAATCATAAAAGATTTTAATTATCATTATGATTTTAATTATTGTTCATTATTATTTTAATTAATGGTTTAAATAATCATCACAATGATGATTAAAATCATCATCACAAAGCAGGTATTACAAATGGGCTCAGTTACCGTGTATCTTTTGGCGGTTGCTAAATTGACCTAGTGGAGATGCCAGATGGGCAAGATGCTAGACCTGCTCCAAGAAACTTTAGGTAGGTACAAGAAGGAAAAGAGGATGCACACTCTCCATTTAAAACTGTGGCACACAAAAAGACTGCCAAAGCCAGATATGTTAGTGTAATGCTTTAAACAAAAGACCAGCTTTTCTTAACAGTCATTTCATAATTAGGTTTTTTTACACAAGTGACAGCTGCTTTTATGCTAAGTCCTAGTCTCATCAGGGAAAATGGCAAAACTCCCAGGATAACTAGAATTTTTCTCTTTATACAGAATTCATTGAAGAACATTGTATTTATCCTCTTTTTATTGTCCTTTTTAATAGATTGGTGCAAAACCAGTAACTTTAGGTTTAGTAAATAATTACTTACAGGAGGGGCAGAATTTTTGTTTAAAACACTCAATTGTTTACTTCAAGTATACTTGTGTGTCACTGAGTCACCAAACCGCAATTAAATTCTGGGAAATGGCTTATTGTTGAGGTTCACAACGTACCATGACATGGTGGGATGGGTCAGAGTCTGATTTTAATTGGAGGGTTGATCTAAATTTGTATCCTCTCAAATCAGGATTGACAAACTGTGAAGGATTTTGAAGTTCCACAAGATGTCAGTAGCAAAACGAAAGACCTTCTTTTGTCACCTCTGGTTGTGTGGTTTGTACATGGCAAATATCAAGCAGAGTATTTCCTCTTCCTTTATAAGATTAAAGAGATTCTGTCTTTTCTAGGAGCCCAGATGAAGTCTTGGGTGGCTTGCTTGGGAGAAAAGACAAGGAGGTATAAACACATTGTCACACATATGCTGGAGGATATTTTACCGGTTCACGGACTTGTTCGGGTTGGAAGTTACTTCTGGAGATCATCTAATCCAACCCCACTTGCCAAGGCTAGAGCAAGTTACAGGTGGCACAGGAATGTGTCCAGGTGTGTTTTAAGTGTCTCCAGAAAGGGAGACTCCATGACTTCCCAGGGTAATGTGTCCCAGTGCTCTGCGTCCCTCATGTAAAGAAGTTCTTCCTCATGGTGAGGCTCCTGCTCTAAATATTTAAGTAAGTTTTGCATTGTGCTTGCTTTGCAAATAGAATGAACATTATATCCTGAAATCAGTAATTTTCTATTGACTATAGTATACTACAGGGAGAAATAATTTCAGATGACTGGGAATTAGAAAGGAAAAAATAAATTGGTGCATTTTTTTTTTTTCTCTCTGGTGACCAGTGAGGGGACCCAAGGGCACAGCATGAAGAGATATAGGATGGATATAAGGAAAAGGTTNGAGGGAGGGCGGGGAGGCCGCGGCTGCTCCCGGCGCCCCTTCCCTGCGGCGTTTCACTGCGGCTCCTCTCGGCGCCCCTTGCCTGCGGCGCTTCGCTGCGGCTCCTCCCGGTGCCACTTCCCTGCGGCGCTGCCCTGCGGCTCCCGGGCCGGCAGCCGGCCGTCGGTGGGCGCGGGGCATGGCGCTGCCTCACGCCCCGTCTTGAGTAGCGGGGCGCCAAGCGGCGGTCCCGGCTCCGGGCGNGAGCTCCAAGAGCCTGAGGCGACACTCTCAGGCACATGGTGCCATCCACAGAATCACAGAATCATTGAATCTGCTGAGTTGGAAAGGACCCATCAAGATCCCGTTCCTGGAGTTGTCCTATGCATGGCCAGGAGCTGGATTTCGATGATCCTTGTGGGTCCCTTCCAGCCCAGGATGTTCTACGATTATGNCTGAGGTGAAGCGGCGGGGCCGCGTCCCAGATACATTAATTACCCGGTACTGTGGCTCACCTGCTCTCTCCTTCTGATCCCTGCCTAAACACAGCAGATGCGCTCGATGTTCAGCCCGCTGCTAGGGGAGGATATTTATTTCGAGGGAAAGGCTCCCTGTGTGAGGAGACAGTGGCCAAGAGGAAATAGGAACAGGGCTGTGGCACTGAATGGATGGAGAGAAATAAAATCCACGAGTTTGTTAACAAAGACCTGTTTCTTACCATAAAATGATGATCAGAACAATTTAAGAGAGGTTTTGCTTCCTCTCTAAAATGTCACTCCCATGCTAACATTAAAAGAGAGGTATTTTCTGATCATAGAATCACAGAGTCAGCAAGGTTGGNTGTTGTTGCTTGTTTGGGGTTTTTGTTGTTACTGTTGTTGTTAATAATGAACGATTCCGACCTTTGGAGTAGCAATTAATTTAATTTAAAGCTGTATGCAGACATGCCCGGAGTGATGGAACCCCCGGGAATGGCGCTTCGGGCNGTTTGTTAACAAAGACCTGTTTCTTACCATAAAATGATGATCAGAACAATTTAAGAGAGGTTTTGCTTCCTCTCTAAAATGTCACTCCCATGCTAACATTAAAAGAGAGGTATTTTCTGATCATAGAATCACAGAGTCAGCAAGGTTGGAAGAGGCCTTTTAGATCATCCAGTCCAACCATCAACCCAGAGCTACCACTGTGACTCCTAAACTACTAAACCACATCACCCAGGGCAGATCCAGATGCCTTTTAAATGCCTCCAGGGTTGGTGACTCCACAGCCTCCCTGGGCAACCTGTTCCAATGCCTAACTGCCCTAACAGTGAAATTTTTTTCTAATATGTAATCTGAGTCCCCCCTGTCTCAACTGAAGGCCATTTCCTTTGGTCTTCTCACTGCAGTCACAGTAGAACAGACCGACCCCCACCTCACTACATTCTCCTTTCAGGGATTTGTAGAGAGGGATGAGGTTCCCCCGGAGCCTTCTCCAGGCTAAACAACCCCAGCTCTCTCAGCCCTTCTTCATAGGACATGTTTTCTTCACGAGCCTTGTTGCCCTTCTCTAGACATGCTCCAGTACCTCAGTGTTCTTTTTAAAGTGAGGTAAACTCACCCAAAACTGAGCACAGTACTTGAAGTGTGGCCTCACCAGTGCTGAGTACAGGGGGATGTTCCAGAGAGCATGACCGTTCTCAGGCTGGTTTTCCACAGGCATTAGTGGGGTCACTTATAGGCCCAGGATTTCTTAAAAATTCTAATGAGATCTTGTCTCTATTCTGGAGTAATGCCTTTAGGATTGTCTCTGCTTGGGTTGGATTGTTGGCGCTTAAACTAGGGAGCGAGCTGGGATCATCCAGCTGGGCACTGTGTTTTGGGCAGGGATGTCTGAACAAGGGCATGCTGCCTGTGTTGCCTCCATGTGAAAAATGTGAGGGCTAGTATAAATACCGACACGGCTGAAGGATGATGTCATAATTGGTATCTATGACTTTTTCTCCTGGCACTAAATTAGCCTGCAGGGCTTCGATCTTTGCTACCAAACAGAAAAAGGGTGTACTATGTCAGTGTGTGTGTATGGACATATGAAAGGGGGACACAATCTAAATATCAAAACCAAGACTTTAAAATGCTGGATTCAGTTCTTCACAGCTGCAGATGTCTCGTTAATAAAATACAAGATATCATTGTTCAAAATGAGTTAAGTATTAAGTACATATAAATTAGTTTTCTACCAAATTAGTAAAATTACTATTTATGTCTCAGAACTTTGTAAAAATCAGTAGACTTTTGAGTTTCAAGTAACTGAGTAAGAATTTGTGTAACTGTAACAGAGAATTTCTAATTCCTTTGAATCCTGTTTTTACTGAACCTGAGAGTAATGGGCATATATCATTAGAAACTGTAATGTGGAAACCAGTTAGCTCCTAAAGACATGCATTAGACTTAGAGGAACTTCTGCAAAAAAAAAATGGAAAGTGTTCCATGAAGTGGGCAGAAACATTTTTTTTTCTGCATCAGTAGGCACAAGCTTTTAGACCTTGCTTCCAAATCCCTGTTAGCCACAGCTCCTCCAGTCCACCACGCCTTGGACCTGATTTACATTTGTTATCTCATGCAGCTAAGGAAAGTGCTTTGAATTTAATGTGTTAAGCCATCAGACATGGACCATGCTATTCAAGATCCAGAAGGTTCCATCTTGGTTAAATGTTAATGGTATTCTGCAGATGTGCATTTATGGATGTATTACATGGGGTTTTTTTCCCTTTTTTTTGGCAGGTAACATTGGTGACAGAAGAAGAACAAGAATGATTACATATCCATAACTCCCAGCAGTATGTCAGGTAATCATATTTCATAAGAACGTCTATGCAATATTTCTTGCCTTTCCAGAGTGATTATGGCTAAATATTTACTGAAAAATACTTCTTTAACAATTTCTGAATTCATTGGTGCTGGGAATGGAAATCTTTCTTCCATCCAAAGCATAGAGATGTGTGACACATAGTAATCTCAGCATTTTTGAAACTCTCTTCTTCCTTGGTTTGTCTTCCGAAACCTAGTTGTGTTTTGTTCTAAATGCACATTCCAACTTCAGCATTCCTGCTGAAGCTGCCAGCACAGGAATCCTTTCTGCTGAGTATCCTGGCCTAAGTTATACTGTAACATGGACATACCCCAGAGCTTCAAAGTGAGGCAAACTTATTTTACACAGATTGCCAAGGACACTTCAGAGAATTATTGACTAGGTCTGCAGGTGGGCTGAAGATCCAGAGTTGCCATGACCATTAACCATTTTAAGCCTGCTTAACCATCTTATCCCTGCCAGCTACAAAGCATCTGAAGGCTACATATAAATTAGTTGTGTCAAACCCCCCATGTATCTAATCCCATAAGAGGGTGTCTAGAAAGACATGCTTATTATGAGATCATATATAAGGCTAGAGAATTTCAGACTTCCAAAATTTGTTTTATTATTCATCAATTTGCCTAAGATATTCTATTGATACTGTTAGTCAATGTGTATTTCAAGAGCCAAATGCATAAATGGAACCTTTTAAAAACCTGATTGCAAAATGCAGCATGTGCTATGTAGGAAAAATCATCACTAACAAGACTGTACTCCTGGTGTTTTGTCCAAGGGACAGTTTATTTTTACTTGATTATGCAGATCACATGTCCTTTCCCTTTCCCTGGAAGGCTCCCATCCATTTGTACTGGCCAGCAAGGGGTAACAGTTGCATCCACCAAGAAAGATGGTCTTCTGACTTTAGGCCTCTAGATACGAGGTAGAGGGTAAAATTCATGGGAAGAAACAGAATATTATTTAAATACATGCTTTCATAGTAAAGTGTATTATTTGATAATATGAAAAGGTGTGTCTTTTTATGGTTTCTTTGCTGCCCATTGAAGCAGAGACAAATATAAGAAGGAAGCAGAGGGCGTTGAGGCATTTTGCAGAATGAAGTGGAATACTGACCCTTGGTTGGTGTGTCAGGCTCTGACTTAGTGTCACTGCCACATGAGGATCAGGAAGGAGTTAGTGTCCTTAGGCTGCATTAGCAGGCTCTGCTTTGCATTGTCCTGCATTATCCTGCAGGCATTCTGGACACTGTGATTTCATTCGGCAGGTACCCATTTTGGAAGATTTTAAAGCATTGGCATATAACTTGGTCTCTTCCAACTCTCTGTTGTGCTCTCCCCTGTCTCATATTAAACTGTGTTTTATGGCATTTTACTACAGGGCTTGATGTTGCTGTGGTTTTGGAGGGAGTAGTTAATAGCTTCTGCTGTGTGATGGCAAGAGATGAGAAAGGAAATGCTGTGTACCCACTTTATCCTCACCTTATCTTCTGGGTCTGTGGCTTCCTGTGGAGGGTGGGTTTATGGAGGTCTTCCACTAGCACCCTAACCAGTCCTGTCTCCCTGGACTTGCCCCTGGCAGGGCAGCTCTGCTAAACTCAGAGAATTAGAAAGACTTATATTTTCTGCATTTCTTTTGACAGAAGTTGGCAGAACAAGTATGTGCAAAGAAAATAATCATCAAGCAAAAAAAAAAGAAAAGGTTGAGATGGAGATGACTGTTTGTACAGCTGTAGATGTCCAGCAATTTTCAGTATGAGCAGTTCATATTTTCTGTTTCTGATTGTAAGAATGACATTCCCTACATGAGTGTAAATGTGAAAAGAAGTATGGATGAAATGAAATCTTTCAGTCTGTATAAAAACTTCATAAATACCATGATCTAGAGCCAGACAAGAGTCCTTTTCTAATGAATGATAATGGAAATTCAGATTCTGTTACTGAGTCACTGGAATATGGGAGCAGAATCTAATATGAAACCAAACCAGCTGGCTAAAATAACAAGCTGTATGATTCTGTATTTTTGATAGATAATTTCTCTCCCCATATGTTATGTTTCTACTGCAGTATGTATTTTCCTCTTGTAGGCACTGCCTGAAAGCCTTCAGGTTCTAGTGCAATCTAGACAAGTTTTTCTGACAAGAGGTCGTAGAATTTGACCTTGACAGTAAAGCTAGGCTTTGGTACATTTACAATTTCCATAAGAAAAATATTTTGAATATTTTGATATCTCATATTTAAAAACACATACTGATGTGATTATTTTTCAGGCTTATAGCTTTTAATAGAGAGAGTTTTAGTAGAGAGAGTTCTAGTTTGCCGAAATTATTTTGGGAATTTCGAAGTTATGGGCATCATGGAAGGACTTCAGAAATACAGAAGCCCTTACTTAAAAATGAAAAAAATTAAAAATAAAAAGCAGAGTGAATGTATGAGGTAAAATATTTGCATGCGAAAAGCTAAACTGAAACACAAATATTGAATTAATGAAGTCAAAGCTACTCTTCCTTTTCCTTAGAATGCAGAGTTCACCCAGCAATATAGGTAGAGTTAATGAACACCTAATATTGGGTGCTTCATGTCATAAGAAGCAGACTAGTGAAAAGCTGGACCTACAGATTTTGTAGACACAGTGTGTGTTTGCTTCTGCAACTCTGCCAGTTCTAGGTATCAAGACTTGCCTAACCAGTTTTTTTTACACCTAGCACAGATGATGACCAAACATTGAGATAAAGGGATACTTCAGGAGAAGTGGACATGATGTGTCCTTGAGTATTATGTCTGAGACAGATGCATTCTGTTCTCATGAACTGAAGCTTGGTAAAGTAAATAGTTTTCAGATGAGCCATCACACACTTAAATGCAACAAAGCAAAACTCAAAGTTTTAGCTTTTCTGTTTTGAAACATTGTTTTTATTAAATTGGATTGTCTTTCATAGAATCACAGAATGGCTTGGGTCAGAAAGGACCTTTAAAAATGGTCTCGTCCAACCTCTGCAATTAGCAGGGACATCTTCAACTAGATCAGGTTTCTCAGATGCCCATCCAACCTGATTGTGAATGTTACTAGGGTGGGGTGCCCCTTCTCTGGGCTATTTGTTTCAATGTTTTAACACCGTCATTGTAAAAACCTTCTTCCTTACATCTGATCTAAATTGATCCTCCTTCAGTTTGAAAGTTACCCCTTGTCCTGCTGCAACAGGCTAAAAGGTTAATCTCCATCTTTCTTATATGCCCCCTTCAGGTACTAAAAGCCACAATAAAGTCTCCCCAGAGCTTTCCCTTCTCAAGGCTGAACAGTTTCAACTTTTTCAAGCTTTCCTCATAGAAGTGTTTGATTCCTGTGATCATCTTGGTGGCACTTCTATGGACTCACAGGTCCATGTCCTTCCTGTTCTGAGGACCCCAGAACTGGATGCAGTGCTCCAGGTGGGGTCTCATGAGAGGGGAATACAGGGGCAGAACCTCCTTCCTTGCTCTTGTGGCCACACTACTTTGGATGCAGCCCACGGTATGATTGGTTTTCTGGGCTGCAACAACAGTGTTCATCAGCAGTTTTACAGTTGACACGAACAGTTGCTGCCCACAGAGTAATGTCTGAGAAAAAATACTTTATCAGCAATATAAAATTAGTCCTATCTTAGCAATAAGAGCAAATTCTTTCATGTGCATATATTTGCATAATAGAATTGTGAAAAAGTTGGGAAGTATTATTTTCTCATTGAGAAAACAGTACTTTCAAATAAATACGTAACATAATTTAAAAAGTTCTTTCTATTTTAACACTGTAATGAAGCTTCTGGTTTAGCATCACTATTCACTGGCAATAGCTATCACTGAAGGCTCCCTTCTGTACATTTTCTCCCAAAATGCAGGACAAACCTTGAGACATATTTTCATCTTACTTTATTTGCTGGAGTGAGAACTGAAGAAGAAATTCAAGAATGAGTTCTAAAACCTAGAAAATAGTATTTGTAGAATGTAGTAATTCTCATAATTTTTACCTTCATGGCAGATGAAGAGAGAATGTAAAGAGTGTAATTCCAGTAAAAACTGCAGCAGTTCTCTCACTGATTTCAGTAAGGCCAGGGTGTTGCTCTGTTTTTACTTGGGAGCTTCAAAATCAATTCAGTCATTGTGCTTCTACTCAAATATCCACACTGCTTTATTTGGTAATGACTGTAAAGTTAGATCAAGATAGGAATTATAATAAAATTAAGTGCTTACATTGGGGAATATAATTAAAATGTCATAAATGCATATTTTCAGTAAGTAGAATTTAATATGCAACATTTCTTGAAACAGGTCCCTCATTTGGAGAAGAAAATTAATCAGCTTTTGTGCAACAAATCCATTTGAAAACCAGTGTCTCCAAGGGTGTTGCACGTAGTTTCCAAGAACTGGGAAAAGTAATAGAATAGGAAAGGTACCACATTTTCTTCATGAGTCTTTTCACTGTAATGTTCATTACCCTGTAAACTTGACATTAATTCAGGCAGAGAACAGTTTATTGTTTAACATCAGCTGAGAAATTATTTGTCCCGAATTTCTATAATGATTTTCCTAGGATAATTTAATTTGACACACATCACTGTCTGACACTTCTTTGCCTGCCAGACCATGATAAAATCCGACTAACTCAAGTGTATTATTTCTTTTAAGTAATGGACTTTTTAGGAGGATGGTAAATACTTTAATATAAGGTTTTGTTATGCCAGGATTCAGCAGCTTTGTAATGAGCTTTTGGGGATTTTCAAAAGGTTAACAAGATTTATATTGTGAGATGTTTTTGCATGAAGCTATGAATCAGTCCATGATGGCTCTTATTACTTAGAAGCGTATTTCTGAATATGCAGTTAAAAATATCACACTTGCTAAGTTCTAGGTTACAGACACTCTGGGTTAATTTGACCTTATTTTTTGTTTAAAATTTAGTATTTTTAAAAGTGCTGTGGAAAAGTACTATATAAATACAAAAGCCAAGTAGTCTGGGAAGCATTTTATTTCAAATTTTATGCAATTCTTTAATATATATTGTGTTTTCTTTCCAACTTATGAATACCTGCACAAAAGATCATACAATTTCCAAAAAAAAGGAGATAGGGGGTCAGATCTGGTTAGATTTCTCAAAGAATAGAGAAAACAAATTTGGGTGGTGGTTTTTTGTTGTTGTTGTTTTTTTGGTGTTTTTAGGTTTTTTTAGTTTTGTAGCATTTGCTGGTCATTTTAGGTATATTTCATTATGTTAATGCTGATATGTTTTTTCTATTTTGTTTTTTGATGATCTATCAGTATATTTAGTCCCTTTCTATAATAGTTTTATTTAAGCCAGAGCTGTTTCTTTTGTTAACTCATTTTTCTGAAATCTGTTTCTGATGGAAGCAGATTGTTGGGTTAGAAATTCTGAGTATAATTCTTAGGCTGTGTGTCTGTGTTTCACTACTGGCATCAGGTTAGGAGGACTGCAAAGTGTTGTCAGGATAAAATGTACTTGTTCATTTTGTAGGCAAGAATCTTTTAGAGTAGTTATTTAAAAGGACTAAAATGTCCTTCTGTTTTTTCTAAGTCTTGTCCACTAGCCTAGGAAATAAAACACTTTGTGCTTGCCACAGGAGTTGCAACCTGCCATTTTATGGTCTTCAAAAGCCTGACTGCAGCTGCTGTTTAGTTCTTCTGATAACTGTATGTCAGAGCAATGAACTTACACCACTTGTCCTTGGTATTGATTCCTATGTGTAGAGAGGACTGTCATTTTTTTGTGTCAATTGTAAAGCTGTTGGAAAACTGTAGGATCCAATCGGGCATTTTCCAGTTATTCCCATGTAAAAATACCTTTTATATTCACTAAATGCACTTCTCATTATGTTCTTTAAAACCATCAGATTTGCTGCAGTGCTTACCATAAAAGAAGACAAATGTTTAAGGAAATGTGTAAATGTTGCCATACACAAAGGCCAGACTTTCACTGTTGCTTAGTTGTGTTTCTGAAAATGGTTTAGACCTGTACCAAGCTTGAGTTTATTTCAAGTTAAAAGAATTCTCTCCTCACATCCAAGGTTGTCTTTCTTACTGAGGAAGCTTTGACTGCATTGTTTGGGAAAACTTTATTTGTTTACCTCCTTTGTCTTTAACAAATTGCGTATTTGTCAAGACTGCTAGTTTTAGTACCTTTGTTTTACCTGGCCATTACTGAAACCTCAGTCTTTCAATGCTGGCTATCTCTTTAAGCAGTTTTAGAACCAAAATAATTTGAACTGTTTCACCACCTTGAAAAAAGATGTTCAATTATGTACATGTATCCCCAGGCTTTTGTTAGCAAGCAGCAGCCAAATATGTCCATTCCCCAGTGGGAAGAAGTGGAAGGTCTAATGAGAGATTATAGAAAGACCATGTGAATTGATTTGAAAGCTCATGAGGAAAGTAGTATTCAGAATCAGGATTTTAGAAAAAGGTGGCAGTGATCTGAAGTGATTTGTGAAAGTGATTTGAGTGATTTCCTAAATGGTTTCACTGTAACTTACTTGTTTTTAAAGATCTGTTTTATATATTTGGAGCCATTTTCTGCAAATGGTGTTTTGTCTTCTCACTTTTATTTTAGTAGGTTCCCAGACATTACAAGAATTATCTAAAACAACATGAATAAACATCCATTAATATTCCCAGATTCACACAAACTATGGTCTGCAAAATGAGCCCTGGAGAGGTGGATTGCTGTTTGTTGGGAATTAAATCAATGTTGCTTTAAAATAAACAGAGGGAGGTGGTTCTGCACATGAAGAGATAGACACTGGGATTCCTTGGCAGAGGGGGTTGTGAATACAAGAAATGTACACAAGAGTAGACTGTGCTTCAAAGAGAGATTCATTGAGTATTGCTACATTTTAGAAAGGCCACAAGGCCTCAGGCAGTCCATCGGGTTGACGAGTAGCTGGGGATTGGGAGACTTTTGGTGGGAACTCTTGTATGTGCTTGCTTTGTTCTTACTCTTACCTTGGTATCCACTTAGGACTCCAGTTGGAGAACAGCAGCCAGGTGAGCCCTGTGGTTCAGGTATAGCTTCTTGTCAGAAAAACTGCCTCCCGCATGTTGTACAGAGCCATGAGATGGAAGAACACATTTAGCATCTATGTGGCTGTATTGGTTAGCACCGCCATTCTTGTTCCATGGTGTGTCCTGGTATTTTACTGCTTTTCCCCATTTAGCTTTGGTCATTCATTTCTTTTGTTAAATTTGGTTTTTTTGTGTCTGCTACAAGACTCCATATTGATCTACACAATTCCTGTTCATTTGTCAGAGGACAGGTTTTCAGAGAGCTCTTTACATACCAAAATCCAGAACCCTGAGCCATTTGCTTCTCTGTGCTCAGAACCTGCCTCTGGTTAACTTACAGATGAACTGTCATGTTCTTCTGGATATTCTTTTTGTCTGGTTAGTTTTTTCTCATGTTTAGAAATTTGAGCATAATGTCAACCCCAGCTCTAGATGAGATAAGTATATGTGTAGTATTATTTGAAAAGTTAATGGAAATTCAGTGTTTTTTTAAAAAGTGATTGCACTGATTCACAGAGGAGCTCATTAAGATAGGTCAAGAACAAGGATAAAGCTATTACACTGTTTATTGCAAGTTTCCTAATATTGCCTTTTCTTACACATTAGAAACTGTTACAAAGTTTATTGTAATTATCTGTGCTCTCTTCTTTCATGGTGATATAATACTTGTCCAAATGATTGGAAATATTAAAATTTAATCTTGAAATCCATATTCTAAAATGTAGTATTTAAATATTTTATAATATTGCCACTGCTAAAGCGAGTAGCAGAACAGTCCTGGATTAAATAACCCTGGCTGTTTACTTCCACAGGCATACACATATACACATGTTTCTGAAATATTGAAAACCACCTAATGGTTTCAGCAGACATCGCTAGTTCTACCTGCTACAATTCCTTTCACTCTATAATTTTTTTCTTATAGGCACTGTAATTTTTATATTTTAAAAATTTCGGAAAGAAATCACATGCTCTCAAAGGCTTTATTTAGCACATTTACAGAGAGAGAATTTGCATATTTAAGAAGAGTCTGGCTAGTCTTTGTGAGCTGGGCTTCATCCTTCTGCTTATTCAATGATCATATGAGCCTGGTTTAGAAGTTGAGAGACTCCATTGTGAAGTGTTTCCCTCTTTTATAAGAAAGGATAAAGAGAAAATGCTATGCTGTTTTTTGGGAGAAAACAGAAGGATGGGAGAGAAAAGAGGAAGAGGAGAGAAGAAGCAAAGTAAATGAGAGAAAATAAAATGCTGTGAACTGACAGCAAGATTAATGAGAAGAAATGAAACCTGAGTCTTGTCTGGCACAGATGGATTTGTCTTTCTCAGCACAAGCATACTTGAAAACTTTACATGCTTTTACTTACAGTTACTTTGTGTGGTTTGAAATGCTGTGAATCAGGTGTTAACTTTACTGGGGACATGTCCTTTAATTGTATATTGGTTGCTTTTTTTCTTTTTTTCTCTCAAGTCATAAAGTAAAAATCCTCTAGTGCTATTGGACTGGGTCCATACAAAGCTAGGCTGCTTCATCAACCTACTGTGCACCCCTCAGTCCTAATCCTGATTACATTTGCCTTAGTTGATCTCTCTGAAGCCAACCCACTTCTATGTCCTTACATGCTTGCATACTTCAACAGCAAAACAAAAAAACCAAACCAGTGAAGTGCTGTTGTCTTTGCTGCTCTGTTTTCAGTAAACCTCAAAGAAAAGGCAAAACTTTATTTTATAAATTTTGCAATCAAGTAAGTTAACACCAGTTCAGAGATCTCTAAGTTGTTCTCCTTGCTACTATTTTGATCAGCTGCAAATTGAAATACTGTACAGAAAGAATTTTCTGTAAAAATTCTGCTGTGAACAGTTTTGGAATGTAAAATAACTTCTTGTTGTTAGAGAAAGTATCTTTGTAACTGGGAAAACAGCAATCCTCTGACATCTGAGAACTGTTAATTTACCTTTTGCCTAAGTGACAGCCTGTTGCTGAGAGTGAAAAATAAATGTTTGCACTCCCCCAAGAAGTGTGAGCAATGTAGTCAGTCTCTGAGGAGTAGGGACTGATTGCCTGTGTGGCCACAGCAGCTTTCATCACCAAAGGATCTAGCTGTAAACTGGAGCTACTGTAGTATAAAGCAGTAATAGTAATAATGGTAATGCAAATCCAGCCTTGATTACAACAGGACAGATCCCAAGCAAGGAAAATTGGTGTAGCTCTCAGGGCACAGCAGGGGGAATTTAATGCAGTACCTCCAAGGTTGTTGTGAGCATGGGGAACAAGCACTCTTTCAGTGTGGTTTTTGGTCCTGTTTTTTGCACTCTGAGCTTATGTCAGGATCAAAGTTCAGGGTTCATATACAGCTCATTTGAGCAGGAAACATTGTCCTGGCTGGCTGGCTACCACCTCCCATCTTTCTGGAGGAAACAACTTAATGACTCTCTTCGCTTGAGTTGTACTTAAAAAGGGAGAGCTTTTTGTGTATTGCATCTATTTGCAGATACTAGTAGAGAATTGGAAAAAAAACCCCACGTAACTGAGAGGAAAACAAATTAATTGTTCCTTTTTTTTTTTTTTTTGTAGTCCTTTATATGCTGACAATCAGATAACACTGCATGTCTGACAACAGGCCAGCCTTTACAATTACTCATTAAAGAGTATTTGCTGTGGCCAGTAATAAAAGAATTCTGAGGGATTCCCCTTGACTATCCTTTTAGTTAAGCTTAATGGGCAGTTCATTTGCTAAAACTGTTCTCCTTCTGTAAAAACAAACTTCCCTTTAAAAACATTCTGATGGGAATTTGAGGAAGTCTTTTGACCTGTTAACTGCTGAGATTACAGTTATTGCTACAATGTGCATTTTGAAATTGCTTGATGGTTCCTTGATGCGAAGAGCTCTGACCCTGCTCTTTAGTCTGTCTTAACTCTGAAACAGGGCCTGTGTTTTTAGTCATGGTTCATCCCGGTAGGCTGTACTGCTTCCTGCCTTGATTATAGCCATTTAAACAGTAGCTGGAGGGAGAGAGAGATACTTCTTTACAAGCAGCACAGACAAAATTACATTTTCATCCCTTCTCAAAGATTTTGGGTTGACAAGACCAAAGCAAATGCAGGAGATTTCAACTGTGGTTTTTTTTGTTAAAAAAAATAAGGAAAAAAGCCTTTGAGAAATTCAGGCAGTATGTGTTAAAACCAATGGAGTAGAATAAATAATGTGATCCTCTCATGAAACTAATTTAACATTATAATAAGATGAATGATAATTTAAGACACAACTATCTGTTATGCCACGGTATGTGAAGTACAAGAAAAGGAGAAAAAATATAAGACCCCTCAGTGGTAGTTCCTTACAACTTAATCTTCATCTAGCAAAACTTGAATGTGAAATGTCCCTGGTGACTGAGGAGAATTTGTGAAATAAAGCAGAAACTTGTAAAATTAAATGAAGTGCAGCTAACATGGCAGACAAAATACTGAGAAATTTCAGAGGGAACTGAAAGGGAAAGAGAGGATATAGCTTCTTTATGTTTGGCTAGCCTTGGTAAACTCTGCCTGGGTAGAAACTGCAACAGAATCAATTTCTCCCCATAGTTTAAATGTGTCTATAATCACTTTTCAAAGTCCCACAGATGCTTTGCAAACACAGAAATTGGAAAATATGTTTTGATTTTATTTTTTAAGTTATGAAGGGGTTTAGAGTTCCTTGTTAAACTTAAAAATCTATAAGCCTTGTGTGACACCCTCTCAGAGTCCCTGGGGAACAGAATTTTTTCTACAGTCATGAATGTACGGGTTTCAATTAAAATCAAAGGAAACACAAATCCTCATAGGCTAAAAGACAGCAAAGATGGCCTTTAATATTAAAGAAAAAAATGGGGAAAAGATACTGAATTTTTTGCCTAATGAGATTGAACAGCCTGGATTATGAATCACTGTTCTTGAGGACTAATAGCAGACCTGAGTAACTGAGGATATAACTGACTTTTCTTTACAAGGTCAAGAATTGTGTTGCATCACTGGCCTTCTCAAGGAGCTGACAAAGCATGGATTTATTTATGAGTGTATTAGAGAAATGCCTATATTTTTAATATGTATTTTGCACATGCCTGACTCACATTTTGTGAAGATGCAATATCATCCATGCAGGGAGATAATTAGGGAGTGAAGGAACTCAAGAGACAGCAGCCTTCCACTGAACCAGGTACACTGCTTGAGGTTATGCAAAGTTTAGAGGAAGGGTGCATTGTAGTGCACAATTCCTCTTTGTGCCACAGAAAATGAGTGCTTAAGTTCAGATCTTAGAGGGAAGTTCTCAGCTCCCAGAGGGTCTTATCAGAGAAATCCTCTCTCCCTCAGAGCTTAAATTTATGAAGTCAAGAGAATACCAAAGTTTTCAAATTATGAAAAGAAGTTTTATATTCTGTTCTTTTATAATATTTTTAAATTGCAGAGTATTTTCTGGGTTACTTTCACTATTCTATTTTAAACTGATTATCTTCCTACAAGTGTTATTCTCTTGCCATATTACCTGCATTTAGAATTAGTTTTTAATTTTAGTTTGAAAATTGTCTGAACTATAAAGCCAGAAGTAGGTAAGGGCAAATTATGTAGGTAATTTACCTGCCCTTTGCATTGAAGTCCATGATGCCAGGTACTTTCTCAAATTTATATTATTGATATCCAGCTGATATACAGTGAGTAGAAGAAATGGACTTGTAGCTGCAAATGTCAGGTGAGCTTGTATTCCTAGCAGAAAAACAGTTGTTTACATCTAAAATTAAATAACATATTGAGGAAAGTTGTATGTTCATACAGAAATTAACATAGGCTAACAGTATTTAAAAATAACCATGATTAAGTTTCCTGAATATGTCCTGTACTAATAATATTCCACTTAAGAGAAGTCCTAAGACAAAGGACTCAGAAGTAGCAATATTATGATAGATCTGGTAACTGAAATCCCAATTAACTTTGAATCATTTTTTTTCTGGGAATTAGTGACTTAACATGCACTTACTTACTACTATATTACTTTACTGAGTGAAATGTTTGTAAAATTAACTCAGGTTGATTAGAACAACAGAATCTTACTATGATTAAAACCACAATGGGTATCAGTCATCAAGTGTCTGGAATTTGCTATTTCTTTATGCAAGTTAAACAGCTATTTTGTATCTGAATTTTGTTGCATATATTATAAAATAAAGTAATTTCTCAAACACAGAATATTATCTTTGATGGGCCATTTCTACAGATTTCAGTTTTGCTGCCCAGGAAGAGAAATTTGGCTATATTTAGTTTTACAAATTTATCAGCTAGTGGTATCTCAGTTTCTTCTGTACCAAAGAATAAGTAATGACCAATTAGATAAAATCATGCAGCTTTGGTATTGTTCATTATCCACACTGGAGCCAAGTGTCTGTTCTCCTGTGATAAAATTAGCATCTCTGATACTCCACTGTGACCTCAGGCGGAGAAAGGCAGTAGGTAGCAAAAGCGGAACTGCTAAGCATGCCCACATAAGAATGTCACACTTAGGTAACAGAGTGTCCCTCAGGTCAGCCTACGATAAGAGCAAAGTCAAACAAGGCTGAATCCTTGATGTTTTGTGTTTTAAGTATCTGAAAATTGTTCACGACCAGCCTCGACCTACAAGACCTCAAATGATCATATGAGCAAGGCAATAAATCTGTGGTAACTTGCCCTGGGGCCCATGTTGTAGTTGTGATGTTGTGAAAGTTACATCTAGTGTTAGCCTGTCCACATAGATCTGCCTGCTTTTTCAGGATTCTCAGACAGGAAAATTTTATATTCACTTTAACTGAAGGGGAACTATGGTGGCTGAATGGGCATGGCTGAAAGGTTCTGCATCGAATCAGTGCAGTCCAGTGGAGATGCACAGGAATACCACAGCATCAGGAGAGCTGGGGAACAACTTGCTTTCCAGAACTCCACACCTGAGCAAGATTTTGGCAAAGCCAACAGTTTGTAGCCCTGCAGTGTTTGCCAAACATCCAGGACGTGGCCTCCTGTTGTGGGACAGACTGATTCACCTTCCTGACAGAAATCAGAAATGGAATGTAGTGGGCATAACAGAAAATCGTTTCTGTAGGAAAAGACACTTCAAAAATTATGATATCCAGAGGAATGGACAGCAGCTTCCGCAATGCCTACATGCTTCAACTTGGACTAGTACAATTTTACAGCCAGGCCATACAAAAGCAAACTTTCCAATCATGTCAAGTGCCCAGGAATACCAAAAAGAAGAAAAAAAGTGTAAAGGTAACTGACATTATCATGCAGAGCACAGCAAATGCTGTATTTAGAATAAACCAAAACAAAGCAGAACCAGGTTATGTCTTTGTTTACTCTCAGGGGTTTGGCCACTGGTAAAAGCATTATTATGTGGGGATGTTTTCTTGCTACCAACCTTTCTTTAATTCTTTTTCATCAGTGGTAATTGTGATTTTAGTTTTCTATTTAATTTAATAGCTTTGTGAAGAGCCCTTATGATAATGTGATGAGTGCTTACTGAGGTTTTCTGTGTGATACCTAATGCAAAATAATATCTCTTATTTTAGAGCTCTCTTATATTTGTCTCTCTCTTTATGATCTTTATAAGCTGATCAAAAATCTTTTCTGAACCTGGCCTTTTTTAGTAAAGCATATCTTTGATACATTAAAAATGAAAAGGCAAATGAAAGCATTCTTTTCTACTTTCAGGATGTTCAGCTCTCACCTGTGACTGTGTTGTTTGCCTTCTTTCTTATTATTAACCATATCCAAAGCCTCAGTAAGTGCATGTACAGAGCTCAAGTGGGACTTCTTGTTAGGAATATTCTTTGCCTCGCTAGTCAGGAGAATAAACCATTTTCTCTCAGGTAGGTTGTTCTGTTCACATCAGCATGGCATTGAAGGAATTCCTTTTAAGAATCACAGTTTTGCTAAGGTATTAGCACAAATGTAGTGTTTAAGTTATTCTTATTCCTCTTTAGACTTGGATAAATAGTTCTTCATTGCTCTTTGCCTAAAAAATAATTACTACATATTGGGAGGGGGGGATTACAAGTTGTTTTCTTTTACTTAAGTCTTGCGTCACTCCAGGAAGAGAGATTACAGTGTCAGGCAGGATATCACCTCATGAAAAAGTTAAACTGGTCTAAGTACCTGATTTCTTTAGATTTAGTTGTGCTTTACCTCAGAATGCCTCTTTGCTAACAGATGTCAGGTGTTGATCGCTTTAACGTCTTACTGAGGGCTGTCAGGAGGCTGCCAAACCCAGACAGTCCCATCCAGGAGCCTGTTAATTATGTTATGTCAAGCTAAATTAGCCTGTTTTCTGCTTGGTTTTATTTTTGAACAAATGAAACTTCTTACCTTGATGTTTTCATGTGAAGTTGAGGCAGGGAATGACTCAAAAAAGGTACATGTTTTAAGTATTGGCCATTACTTTCTCAAGAGATAAGCTCTGTAATTAACTGATGTCTGCTAACAGGGTCTTCCAATTATGATATATGGGGAGGCTTAACAAACTGGGTTGTCTGGGTCACAGGTCTGTGATTACTCTTAATAATATTTGTTCAGGGACGATCTTAAAAGTTATCAAACACTATTCAAGAATTTTGTTAGCTAGTTTATTGGCCGACATCTTAAGGAGCAAACACATTCTGATGAGACCGTATGCTACCTATCCATGTTGTGAATAATGCAAGAAAAAGCAGGCACAAACCCTGGAGGAGTCCTGATCAGGAAAGAGGAAGCTCTGTTCTCTTTTTGCCAAATTTATTCAAGGTGTCAAAAATATTTTGAGGGATAACTGAAATTGTATTGAATCTGAATGTTTAAATATAAACTATGACATTCTTTGTTATTCAAGCAGACTAATGAGCCTGCAGTGTTTCAATAAAAGGCACATCACAGTGGCATTTTATGAGTCACAGACAAATTTAGTGTCAACCAGGGTACAGTGGGTTTTGTGAGAGGAGCAGTTTTAGAGAAATAACTAGCTTGGTACACATGGAGAAAAGAGGTCTGCTATTGTCTAAGATTCTTCTCTGGTTTGTACCACAGGGCAGCTAGTTTGAATCTTGCTACATCTGTTGCAAACTCAAGAAATTATTTTATGTCAGAAAGATTTAATTCTTTCAACTGCTATTATAAATGTAGCATAGAAATGATGATTCTTTAATGTCTGATCTTCCACTGAGATATACTCCAGGAACTGTCAAATGCTGCTGTGACTTCTCAGCGCTAGAATTCTATAATCCTACCTACCTTGTATGATTACAAGTAGAGTTTTCAAAATAAGATAAACACCATGAAGAGTTAATTTTCTGTTCTAGTAAATGCTTGTTGTTATTTTGGATTCTGATGACTGAAGTTTTCTTAGTTTAATCTCTTACAGTAAGTTCGCGTAGTCATACTTCTGAGGAACCATTTTGAGTCTTTGATCATAGTGTCTAAAGTGAATGAATAAGGTGGTGCAAATACATACATTAAAGAGAGATGGTAACTCATTGTGTGGGCACTGAAATAGTTGTATTTGACAACTTATGTGTGTTGTAAAAGCCACATCAGTGGTTTTGCTCCAAAACTGTTAGTTTTCAGTATATTTCCTTATGATATGAGAAGATCTGTCTGGGATGTAGCCCATGTTATGAAAGTGCAGATTTGTCTTTGCTCAGAAAAGTAGTGATCTAATTTTTTTTTTTCCCCAAAACCATCAGAGGTGGCTGAGACAATTCAAGCAATAATAAAACCTATAAATGGGAAATATAATAGTTATTTTATAATGTGTAAAAATTCGTATTACAAAACTAGGAGCTGATAATACACGCATGCAAAACTGTGAGGAGTTCAGAATGGTGTGTTTAATCCTTGCAACTGCATGTTTAAATGTGCAAAATTTTTTACCAAATGTCTGGATTTTTATTCATCTTTATGTATGAAGTCTGAACAACAAACAACATAAGATTGTTCCATTTGGTCCTTTAGAAGTGGCACTCTGCCCTGACTGATTTGAATGCTCTGCAATACCTCCCACGTACCGACACTGCCGAATCTTTTAGAGCAGCGTGCAGGGGCCCTATCTGCAGCAGTGCGATACCCAGGACTGTAGACCAGGGTTGCACAGTTTGGAAAAAGTCAGGAGAAAGGACTCCTGCAGGTAATATGCCACAGCAGATTAAATTGCACTGCATGATAGTTCTTTTTTCTCTATCAGGGACCTCTGTTGGTTGGGCTATAGCATCCAGAGGATCATCCGCAGGATTTTTGTCTTTCTTTAGCATTTCTGTGGGTTCATTTTGGTGAGTTTTGTAACTGAGCTAAGTCACGAGACAAGTGCCTCTTAATGGGAGAGTTTAATTTTTTGTAATTAAAAGTCTTAGTCATAATTTGTAAATCAGGAGTCAATGAAGAGCTGAATGGTGTAGTGCAAGGTGGTCTCTACTGCAGACTCCCACTTTTCAGGCATTCTTGGCTTGATTTCTGCCAACCAGTTAATATCACTGACTGCGCTACACTTACTTCTGATTTACACCAGGGTGAGTATATAAAAACCTTTGGGGCACTCCAGGCCCATGTTCAACAAGTAATTTCTGCCTTTTTTAGAACAATGGACTAACACCTCAGACTGTGAGAGGTTTGAGCTTCGGATCCTCTGCCATTACAATATCAAAATTGCTGTTTTATCACTGGCCTGTTTGCTTGAATTGAAGGGTTTATTCAGATGCTGATTAACTTCCATTTGTTCACATAATCAGACACTTGTGAACTAATAAAATTCCAAGTGTGATATTACATTGCTGGAGGCAATGAAAACTCAACATGACATGATGTAAAGACATGAATATTCAAATCAGAATACAAAACAAAGAAAAACTGTTAATATTATTCTACTCCACTTTCAGACTTTTGATAAAGACACTGTCTGACTGTCTTGGATCAGACAATTTAATTCAAAGGTGTACATGAAATAAACCTACAGGATTGGACCCTAAAAAAATAAAATGAAAATACTTTAGGAATATTTCAGTTTTTAAAATCTTTACAGTGTTCTTTGAACTGATTTGTTTCCAAGGGAACAACAGTCTGCATAAATCACTTTAATATTAGCATATCACAGGTAAGGAACTCACATTTCCTGGCAGTGTTCATCTTTTTTTTGTTTGTTTGTCGCAAAAGTCTTCCATTCATTTTTCGTTTTCTACTCCTCCTTCACAGTTCCAGGTAATTTAATTTCCTTGCAGTATGAAAGTAACTCTTGACAAAAATAGTACATGTGACACATTTTCTAAGCATTATTGATATAGCAATAGAAAATAAGAAATGTTTGAGGGATTTATTTTCGAACAGAAAGTAAGTCACAGGCTGTGCTGTGTTGAAATACCATTTCCTCAGGTGCCATCCTGGCTGGAACAGCTCTATCTACACAAAGTTTCAATTCTGTTTAGTTTTTCAGTAACAAACATAAATCCAGTCAGAGGGGGTAAAAACAAGAGAAGAAAAGATTTGTGGGAATTTTGACTTTGCTGGCAAAGCAAATCCACACGGGAAAAATTCCCACTAAGAATTTAAAGCCCAGCTCTCCAAAGCTTTTCTGGGTGATGTAAAAGTATCTAGGTATTGTGCTCTGCTGATCTGTAAAACACAGCCTCTGTGGGACCTCTAATAAATTCCTCTTGGTGGTACAGGGGATCTTTTTATGGTAGATGAACAGCCCAAATAGTGTACTTGGGAATGTTTTATTGGGAGTGTGGAGAAGTAAGCTCAGCAAACTGTGTGTTACATACCCTACAGTGTTACCAACCCATCACCTCAGTAGGAATGGTTTGGGGCTTTTGGTATAAACAACTATTGCAGAATTTCTTCAATGAAACACAGACATTTTTTATGAAGTACTGAACATCCATCATTGAAAAATCAGATCCGTCATGAGACATGCTTTTTATCACAGACAAACTCACTATTTGTAAAATCTAGATGATGGGCCTGAACAAAAATTAAAATTAACTTTAATTGTGTGGCTTTTCACACAATTTTTTCATTTTCTAATGGTGTTTATTGATTTAGAGAATAGTAAATGAATGAGGGTTCATTAGGGTTTTAGT
Organism: Drymodes brunneopygia; assembly: GCA_013400955.1. Classification (NCBI taxonomy): domain Eukaryota; kingdom Metazoa; phylum Chordata; class Aves; order Passeriformes; family Petroicidae; genus Drymodes; species Drymodes brunneopygia. The sequence continues at coordinate 706,186 of VZTZ01039910.1, forward strand.
TGCTGGATTTCAGTAACTGTTAGTGCTCTTGATTAAATAAAATGTTAGTTTAAATTATTAGAGTTCTAGCACGATAAGTTCATTTCAGAGACAATGTCATTGACTTCAGTAGCATTGATCTCGATCGAGTTCAGTTTGACTTACCAAATGTATCATTATTTTATGAGCAAGTTAATAAGAAATGCATATTAAAGATGCTTCTTTTATAGTTAGAGCAGGGAAAAACACTCCAAGTATGAATTTTACCTTCTCTGATTCTTGGAAGGACTTGTCCTGAATTTGGTACTAATTATCCATTAACTGGCACTGCTGCTTATTTAGATAGGTTAGTTATGGTTGTATGTTGGAAGGGAAAGCGTTCGTCTGTTAGCTTTTTCTCTTAGTCTGAAATATTCAGCAGTATTGGATAGGGAAAAATATGTATATGTCATGCCCAGTTATTACCTATTGCACTGAACTTTTGAGGACTATTTAAGAGTATGTTCTTCAAGATTGTTAGATGTATGCTTAAGATCCTAGAAGAAAAATGGGCAAGTTACACGGTAATTTTGGCAATCCTTTGATTTAAAAAGAGTGAAATAAGAAAGCTCTCATTGACAAATAAGTAATAATTCAGCGACCTAATAATAAGAACAGATATTAGAAAGGGATACCATTTTGTTACTGACTTCCCAAGTTTTAGCATATCTTAGCTGTGCTGTAAAGAAAAAAACACATTTTTCTGAGTAAAAAACAAATAGCAGCTAACATAAGTTAAAAATTAAATATTTTTTTTAGATCAAAAAAGAATGGCTGATTAAAGAAGGTGCATTAACTGTACTGAAGTTTGGGGTGCATTAAGCAATTGAAACGTCATACAGTTTTTGTTGTAGTGGCATTGTCATGTTCATAGTTCCTAGGTGAGCCAAAATGAGCAAAAAACCTTCCTCCCTTTCCTTGCTCTGTTACCAGAAAAAAGCTCTTCTAAAAGTATTTCATTACTGAAACAGAAAAGATAACAAAGCAGAATAGCAAAGCAAATAGCTTATTGATAATATTTAAGCAGTGTTCTTTTTGCTGATTATATTATATTGAAGTTTCCCACCTGTTGAACAAGAAATTACTTCTTGAAATCACTGAAGTTTAGAAAGTCGCTTTCCAGTAAATGCATTACCAGGCAGTGGGGAGGATTGTGTATGTGTGGAAGGCTGGGGAGATTCATGCATGTAATTCTGTAAAACAAAATCAATAAAGCTGATGACAGATTAAGTTGCTAAATTTTGTAAAACTAGACTCCTGTTTAGGTCATCAGCACAGGACTATTGGATTTTCTATGGTTTAATGCTGAAAAACAGGATTATTGATTTTAGGATTTTCAGCATATCCCCTCTGGGAGTTCTTAAGCAGTCTTTATAATTCTTCACACTTAAGTTGACAACTACAGTGACATAACTGTGTCCTCGCCTTAGTAATCGTTTTCTAATCATATTGGAAAAGGCTGGAAATGGTTTATAAAATGATTATTCCAGACAAACGGAGGAACAGGAGGGTTGTCAGGATGTTGCTTCTTTGTCTGGTGGTCATTGCTACCTGACTGCCATCTTCCCTTGGAATTAACTTACAGTCACAGATTAAGACCTTTGACTGTCATAAATCTGCTTCCCAATATGTTTGACTGGCAGGGGAGTTCACAAGCCGTCCCAATATAAATAGGATTTTAGCACATCAGGTGCTGCTCCGAAGTAAAACGGGCTGTTTTGCAGTCGACTTTGTTGGTGTATATTCATTGCTCCTCTCCCGATCCATGTGTATGCATGCCTGCGTGTGTATGCATGTGTGTGTGTACGTAAAGTAGAAGCTGAGATAGGCTAACAAAATGAACTACTGTATGCAGGAAATATATGAAGTGCACCCAGCTGCTGGTAGCAATTGCTACATGCAGTCCACTGATTATTGCACATATATCGAAGATAATCAGGGTTACAGCAGTAGTGATGCTCAGGTCCTGCACAGTAACAACATATATATGGAACAGGCCTGGGCGGTGAATCAGCCTTATACCTGTAGTTACCCTGGAAACGTGTTTAAAAGCGAGTACTCTGACATGGACATGGCCCTGAATCAGTACAACCAACCTGAATTTTTCACTGAAGAAAAACCTACTTTTTCTCAAGTGCAGTCGCCATCGTACTCTCAGAAGAAAGGTAGGGGCATTTTATTTAAATAACAACAAAAAAATAATCTCTGCTTTTGTTTTTGTTTTGCTTTAAACTTACAGTTGCATCAGTTGGCTCAGATGCATCTTTGAATGTGAAGGCTGCCTGTTCAAAATTGAAAGCAGCAGTAACATAGGTTGCTAGGTGATTGTAAGGTTTTCGGTGAGCGATGAGGATTTCCAAGCACTTTTTCTTAATCTATAAGAGACATTTGCAAGTGTATTGCTTTTTTTTCTGCTTTCCTGGGCTATTAAGTTCCTTTGCTATTCACCAGTGAGCTTGATAAGAAAGTTTCTCTCCTGAAATGTCGTCATTATATATTCTGCATCTTAAAGCTGTGTTTCTGGTTACATACAATATGTGTAAGTCTGTGTTTTCAGTAAATGTGAATTCTGTTTGCTCAGCAACTCAGGCAAAAGATTTTGAAAATAGGACTGTAAATATGTATGGGAAAATGATTGTACTTGAGTTAGTGTCTTCTAAGTGAAAACCATGAGTTTCTGATTATGCAGAGCAAAAAAGACTGAAAATTCAAGAATATATCTATGCAAGAAAGATGACTTTGCATCCAAAAGGTTGATCTAATCAATATATTTGTGAGACATGTGCAATGTCTGCTCCCTAGGGGTTAAATCATTGCTGATTTTTAGAATTTATTCTTTTGCTTTGAAGTAAGCAAAGGCAATTTTAAAAGAGCCCAAAATACCAACAAACACTTGGAAATGTTTTCAATGTTGTTTTGAACTCAGTAACCAAACCGACACATACAAAGTATACGTTCTCTGTGTTTCTTTAAAATCACATTATTAAAGAAGAAAAATAAACAGTATGTTATACCAAAATAATGTCCTTTTCTGATCAGACCAGATTTTCTATGTGCAGTTTTCCAAAATCCAGATGAATCTGATGTAACTAGACAGATAAAGAAAACACCATTTACTACTTCTGAAGTATCTTTGTCATGAAAAGTGGACTCCCTAATTTTATTAACTACATGGAAAAGGGAAATATTTTCCTTTGGGCAGAAAATATTCATTACCCTTGATGCAATAAATCTCTGTGATTGATAGAAAAATGTCTTAATTTTATACTTTGAACAACATCGTATTTCATAATAAAGAAAATGATTTTTTAAATCCTTCTTGGAAGCTGTAACAACATGATCAAATTGTAGGCTAAATGTAGTTGTGGATAATACAAGTTTTTGTGCTGTGCAACATTTTAAATGCTTTTCAAGGCTATTTATCTGTTGTTGGTTTTTAATTAATGAGTTCATAGCCTTTGTAGATTTCTCCCATATCTTATTTTTGGTTAAAGAAAAATTTTATCTCAGGATTAACTTAGAAAAAAATAAAGACTTGCTGCTGCAAAGTCACTGAAGGAATACATTTTTCATAATGTTAAATGTTATAAATAATACTTGATGCACCTAGATCAGAGCTTTAAGTTATTACAGTTCTCAGACACCCGACATCTGCCCTGTATAAAGTTTTTGAACTTGTTTGTGTGAAAAAATACAGAATTGTTTTTAAAAACGGCTTGTATGCACTTATTTTCTACCACCTCAGTTTCAGTAAGAAATGGCGGTGAATTTCTGTGGAAGCCGACTCTCAAGCAGGCTTTTAATTGATCATTCATGGTGACTGAGCAATGTGTTTTGGGATTCTTCAGAGACTTATTACTGTGATAATCAATAAAAAGTGGCCTCCCTTCTGTCAAACCTTCGCAAATGTTGAGTTTGTTAAGCAGAAGAGATCTAAACTGCGTGGAACATATGCATCTTCTCTTTTCTTTCTTTTTTTTTTAATTTCCATCTTTTAAGCAAGCTATCGTAAAACTAACGAATCTTTTAATCCTGTCCTAAGAACAGAAGGCTTTTCACAGGGCATGTGTGTCTGTATTGATCCAGAATTGACTGGGGGAGCCGAGTGAGTGTTAGAGAAGCCTTGGTAATAGCCCATTAAAGCAAAATTAAGTCCCTAAACAGGTGTTCATGAGTAGTCTTGATTGTTGCAGTTGGTATTTTTGTTAGTCCCCTGAAATTTGTCATAATCTCAATGATATGCTGTTCAAATCAGATTGTACTTTACAGTAGCACATGGACTCTTTTCCTATCAGAACTTTTCCTAGTTACTAAATGGTTAAAGACTTTTCTCAAAATACACTTTGAACTGGTAAATCAACATTTTATATGCTGAAAAGCTTATAATTTTTGAAGGGGTATTTAATTACTTCTTTATTTTTATGTCACTTTGAAAGAATTCAGAAAATAACTTGAAAAACAAGATCCAAAGACCCCAGCAATGTTTCACTAAGGGGGAAAAAAAAAGCATTTATAAAGCATAGCTAGCTATTCTAAATATAAGAAAGCTGCTTCAGTTATTACAGTACATTAAAAACTATTATTTCCTATCTGTCAGAAATTCTGTTGAAAGAATTAATCTTTAAAGAAAAGAATTGTAGTCCAGAAAATCAAGAGGTGGAGATGTGGGTTTAGCTTCCCATTTACTTGTTGCTCTGTTACCTTTTGTGCTCTAGTGTACACTGTTAAAAGGTGACAGCACAACATCTGTGCAAGAGCTTACTGTTTTATTAAGGCAGCCCTTTTGGACCTGATCCTGCCCTAGGAGACAGCCAGATACACTGTTTTCTGCGTAATGCTGTGAAATCTGATAAGCAGAACAGGGCTTATCGTCGTGAGAATGAGGTGCTATTCTCAGTTTTGTCTCAGAAAGCTTAAACTGGAATATTTTCCCCCTCATACAGTGCTGCCAGCCATGGGGAGCTTGCAGCAGTGCCTGCTGGATGGGTGATGCTCAGGGGGAGCCTGTGCCCCCCTGCCCCTGTGCAGAGGCTGAGCAGATAGGCAAAAATGTCCCCGTATCTACTCACACAACCTGTGCTGTGAGGAAGAGTACCCAGTGTCAGGGAAGAGATAATGAAGTTAGGAAGGTACAAAAGAAATATGTACAGGGGTCCAGAAACATTAGTCTCCCCACACTTGGGGTCTGCACAGTGTTTAGGACATTTGGACAACACTGGAAAAATGTCTGCAAAGTTAAAACTGGGATGAGAGTTGGCTTTCACTTTCCTTTGCATGGTAATTTCATGGACAATGTTAATGAAAGATGTCCACAGGTGTCTGTGAGGTTAGGCTTTAACTTCAGATTCTGTGGGGCAGAGAGCAGCAAGCAGAGGCTGCTCCCCAAACCAAAGGTTTACAGGGGGAATTCTTGAGTTCAGGCTGTAACAGAACCTGCTTCTCATCCCTGCAGCTCACCTTGCTTCCCAGATACCAGTGAGATACCGGTGAGGTTAATGCCACCTTTTGAAGGGCTCTTGGTATGGTGGGAGAACGGGGCTTTGAAAGTTGTTACTATTGCTGTTATTTTTATAATTGTATTTGCCATAATTATTTTTCTTTATATTTTCTCAGGCAATTAACATGCAGCAGAGAATACATACTGTGTGAGTGCTAGAGTATGCAACTGAATTAGCCCAAACTGAGTTCTCAGCTGTGTAAGAACATTAGGGCACTTTCTAAATAGCTAAGAAAAAGTAGCATGAGGCTTATACCAAAACGTCATTTCATCAATGCAGGGAGTGTGTGTGGATATAATCAATTTACAGAAACACTGATAATTTGTCATGCTGGCCTTTGCAGCAGAGCAGCTCCCAGTATGTTAACGATTATTCAAGGCTTAAAAATATTAATTTTTCTCTTGACCACCCATCTAAGGAAAATTGCATAATCCATTGCATAAATCGTTATGCATTTGGAGCTATGTTTCTTTCATAACAAAAGTCAATGGAAGTAATGTGTTTTCATCTCCTTTTCTGTAACCTTTCCCCAGCCAGATGAAGGATGAGAAAGTGTAGTAAGTTATACTTTGCTTTGTTCAATGAGGCTCAGATTTCTAAACAAATAACTTTCTTGCAGTACTAAGATATTGTCTCTAAAAACATTTAAATAATTTGAGGAGTGGGGAAATGGCATGATCTGACCCTTAAAGTGGTGTATTTTATACCTGTAATTGGTAATGGCTGCAGGTACAGTACTGGTTGCAGAAGCTTAAGCGATAACACAGTTTGGGCTAAAATGTTTTCAGCACATTCTCTGCAAAAGCACAGTTGTTGATAAGGTTTCTGACTCAGCCTAAGGAACAGAGATGATACACTGAAAAGTCATTGTGAGAAAGGGGGCTATAAAATGTTTCAGATTTGATCTTTGCAGAGTCTTTTGCCAAAGTTTAGTAATTTCATAAATCAAAGAATGTCAACAAAGATGAAAATTCAGGACATGCAAGCCAGTTAGTGAACAAGAAAAGTGTGAATCTGTTCAGCAACCTTCTCAGTGCTTCCAAGCTCGAAGGAGAAAGAAGGTGTTTTTCTCAGTCAGAGTAATTTAAAGAAAGTGGGAAACAAGGATCAGTGTGTCTGCCCAGCCTTTCAGATCAATGTTGTTAATAGCACAAGTAAGAATGGAGTATGCTTTTTCTCTCTCGGCTCTATGCTTTCACCAACAAACACTCCATTTAAGCTTTTTCTGCACAAGTATGTCAAGAATGATGTATGGCTGGTCCTTTTAATTTTTTATAATTTGTAAGGAGTTCAAGGTGACTATGAAAGCAGAACAGCAGTACAAATTTACATTTCAGTTTTAATACAGTTGGGGGTTCTCAAGGTAGTAATTAATTTCATCTTTTTCATTTTCATACTGCAGTGTCTAGTAAGTGAATACCAGCTTATTGGTGAGTGCTATCTCCTCATTTTAGTGAGTGGTCTCTAGTCATGCAAACCATACTAGATGGGGGAAAGAAAGATTTCAGAGAATATATTTAATACATGACTCTGCCAGTGTACAGTGAAAATTAAAATACAGAATAATGGTCTTGAAATGTAAATGTCCTTCTGCAATAGCAAAATATGGCATCTTCTGCCTGCAAGCTATAAATCTATGGTGGATTAGGAACAAGCTAATAATGAACATCTGGTAGACAGGCATAATTTGTTTGCATCGGTATTACTCATATCCCTGTTTGGTAGTCAAATACCGTTTAGTTTTACAATTTTTTTAAGGTGTGGATTAATTCCCTAGGCAAATATTACCTTATCTGTACAGACCTGGAGATATAAAGTATGTGCAGTGATACTTTAACAAAACTGAAATCAGTTCTTTACTTTTCTCAAAATACACTTTGAATGGTTGCTCTTGTTAATTTGTACCAGGTACAGAGGAAAAAGAAACACTATAATTTTTCAGAGTTAGTTATAATCGAAATAGTTTTTCTTTGCCTTGTTGCATGGAGGAATAGCCACTGACAGTCTCATTTGTGTCTCTCACTGTGCAGGGTCATATATGCTGCTTTAAGGCATCATTCCTGCAAATGGTAATTCAAGAGTGCATTCATACAGTATTAATGGAGGAGTACCTCAGACGACTACATAGGTTAGCAGATCTCCTTCTGTCCTTATGGCTGCTTGGGGCAGACTCATTGTGCATTTTCCTGTTGAAGGAAATTGTTTCCTACCATACCTCTAGAAAGCAACATTTGTGATTTAAAGTGCTCTCAAGATTGGCCATAATGGATTATATGGCATATTCTTCTAGAGAGCGGCAACTGGTCCTGCTGTGTGCTTAGCCTTGCCAAGACAGTAAGATTAGGCAGACTGGCAGGTGGGAGTCTGGGGACCAAAGGTGTTACTTTAGGCTACAAGGGAAACACAAGTCATGACAGATCAAGGTCATTAATTATTATTCTCCACTCAAAACAAAGATCCAAGGTGGGCATTGGGATAAACAATGTCAAATCATACTTGATAATTAACTTGGAAGATCATACAGGATGCAACAAATGACAGTCCATGAGGATGATGAATACAGCAGACAGAGACCTGAAACAACAAGGAACAATATTGGTTGTTTTTGTTGCTCTTGAACAGTTCCTCTTAGCTATTTACTTAAAAGGTTGTGGCCAAGAAATAAAAGATAAATTTTGACCACCTGAAATAGGAACCTACCCAATGTTACCATGAGATTTATCAGACATTCTTCTTTATTAAGAAAACATTAGAGTTACTCTGTCCAGACAGCATCTGCTTTTCCACATAGGCATTTTTATCTTTGCTTCAGTGTCATTACACACACGCAAAGCAAAAGTACTTGAAGTTACTGATAGTGGTGCAAGGAGTGAGACAAGTCTGTTGATCTTCCCCTTCCTCAAAGCATCTAACAGACAACTCTGCTGCCATCCATGGCTTTCCCAAGAATTTCCGCTGCACTATTTATTTCTTCCATTCTGGTACCATGTTTAGAAAAACAGTGTTGAATTTCTTCCTGCTAATGCTGTTTCTAACTCTGAGAAGCAGAAAAAATGTACTGAGTCTGTTTATCTGCACATCTTTCAAATGAAATTGTATTGAATTTATACAGAGGTCATATAGGATATTTCCAACTACTAGAAATTACTTAGAATGGGCATTAGTGTTTGTAAGAACTGAATGTAAATCCACTTATTCCTTTTGCAGTGAAGTCCGTCTGAATTACATATTTTAAAAACACTACTGAAGGTCCAGTCTTCCCACTCTAGCTGTTTCTGACCCCATTAGCCGTTGGAAGAAATATTAAAAATATAGAAAACTGTAATAGAACAAAAAGATATGTGTACTACACACTTTTTTTGCCAATGATTTTTTGGAATAAGATTTTTCTATTTGTTGTTTCCTGCTGAATCCCTAGAAGAGTCCCAGGTGTGTGCTTCCCTTGTGACTTGGCCTCAATCCTGCAGAAGTACTGAACATAATATTTAGGTAGCTTAAGTAAGTGGCACTTAATGCTTCTGATGCAAGAAAATTGGGAATGTGGTTGCATGTAAGGATGTCGTTTTTTATTTCTGACTAGGAGTGCCTATAGGAGATTGTGTCTTGTGCCAGGTTGGAAACTGTTTCTTACATTGAATATAGTCATGAAACTCCAGGTAGGACATGGACAGCATGGTGGTCACATGAATGACCTGCTGTATATATTTAAGGAAGCAGTTTAGACAGGTAGTCTCCTGCTCCTCCAGTAGAACAAGTTGCCATTACATGAGCAGCACTAACCAGCTTGTATAATTAATGAAATATCTGAATATTTAATTCAGAAGCAGTTCTTGAGGAAGCTAACCAGGGATACTGAATTTTAGAGGACATAGTTTATGCTATGCAATGTCTGTATTTCATGAATAGCAGTAACCAGCAATAACAAGAAGCCATTGATGTTCATGAGAAATTTAGGGGTAAATTCTGCATCCCTTTGCTGCATCTTCTGCCCACTCTATCAGCTCTGTGTTGTGTATGTGTTGCATGTGCAGAGGCAGGTGTGAGCAAAGTGGGGTCAGGATGGAGATAATAGCCTCTGCTAATCCCCCATTGGCATAGTGTCTATTAGGAGTCAGTGATGTAATTAGAGTTGAAACCCTGCTGTCTCTCGTCCCTCAATGTCACATGGCCACCAGTCAATCCAAGTATAACCTGTTCATCATGGAGAAATGTAGCCTGAATATAAATCTGGTCTTTCACTGTCTTGTAGGCTGGCTTGATACAACATTAGGATCTCAGCTCATACCTCCTCTCCCCTTTCCAATGTCATTAGGGATATTGGCAGACCTGAGATGCCTGTATCCAGGAATGGCTTCTGAATACTACTGCTTCCTCATTTTAGAGAAGAGGGATATATGGTCCTCTATAATTTGGGGTTCTTATAATTACACTTAGACTAGGCCATTCAAATACCTTTTACCTTCTTTGCTTTCTCCTGATTTACTCACCAGCCTCCATAAAGTTTAAACATTTTAAGCTCAGTTAGCTTTTAAGTGTTTTGTCTCTAGTGTGGGCTTTCCTTTCTGGAGAACCTCTGGAAGCATAGCCTTAGGAAGGCACTTGAATTCAAACTGTCTGTTACTGAGCTGACCCTCTGGCATGTTAGTTGCAGGAAGATGATGGCCACCCCTCTTGCAGCCTCCTGCAACAGCCTTCTGCTGCCCTGAGTCTCGCTGCTGGTCGCCCTCCAAATGACTGGTGTCCCAAGTCCCCAAGCTGTACCAACCTATACTGCTCTGAGGGCTGCATAAAGACAGCAAAGCTTCATGTCTGGCCTTAAGTGTGGTGCTACAGATGGATTCAGCAAGCCAGTGGTAAGGGATAGTGTTACAGGCAGCCACATCCAAAGGGCTCTCCTTCATTGCACTCATAAATTGCACTCAGACAGCAGGCAGTTGATGCAAAACTGGAAGAAGTGGCCCTGGGTGTGCTGCCATTCAGAGCAACCTGGGCAGGCTAGAAAAATGGGATGAGAGGAATCTCTTGAAGTTCATCAAAGGGAAAGGCCAAATTCTGTGCTAGGGGAGGAATAATAAACATAGCAGTGCAGGCCCAACTGGCAGGAAATGCCTTGCACTGAAGTACTTGGAGGTTCTGGTGGCCAGGAAGTTGCATATAGGCCAGCAGTGTGTCATTGAAGCAAGGGAGGTAAATCACATCCTGGTCTGCTTTAGAAAAATCATCACTAGCAGCTTGAGGAATGTGATCCTTCCCTTCTGTTCAGCTCTAGTGAAACACATCTGCAGTGTTGAGTTCAGTTCTAGGCTCCCCAATAGAAGGAAGACACAGATATCCTGGAGCAAGCCCAGCAAAGGGCCACAAAGATGATGAACTGGAGCATCTCTTCTATAAGAAGCAACTGAGAAAGCTGGGGCTCTTCAGCCTGGAGCAGAGAAGGCTCAAGGGGGCAGATCAGTGTGTGTGAATACCTGATTGCCCGTACTGTAGAAGACAGGGCCAGACTCCTCTCAATTCCCAGTGACAGAACAAGAGGAAAAAGAGAGCACAAATAAAAATACAGGGAATTCCTTCTGAGAATAATAAAATAGTATTTTCTTTTCACTATGAAGGTGAAAGAGCAGAGCGCTTGCACAGATTGCCCAGAAAGGTTGTGGAGTCTCCATCCCTGGAGATACTCAAAAGCTGTCTGGGCATGGTCCTGGACAGCTGGCTCTAGGTGGCCCTGTGTTGAGCAGGGGTGTTGGAGCAGAAGTGACTTCCAACCTCAGCCATTGTGCGATTCTGTGAAATGTTTACTGCACTCCAGTAGTCTTACACATTTGTGCATATAGGTGCACTTTCCTCTCTCCCCCAAAGGGAATCTATGTTACATCTTCACAGTGAGATTTTTCAGAAGGTAAAGTTCCAAACTGTAACTCCATTAGTTATGAGTAATGGAAACATTGATTTTGAAAGGTTTATATTTTACCCTGTTTAAAAGTTGTCTGTGGTTACAATTGCTTTTTGCTTGCCATCAGAAATGTTTGGGTTTTTTGCTCAAATTGAAAATATGTTTGTGTTTTCAAAACAAATGTCATTGTGGGAAAAGAACCGAGCATTGCCAGTTTTTTTCACAGCAGGGGTATTTTCACTGGCTGGATCTGGTAAACCACTTCAGAAGAAAAAATTTCATTCTAACACATACATGTACACACACACACATATATTTGAATGTCCACGTATTTTGCTTTAAATTCAGGCTGTGTTAAGTATTCCTGTGGACCACGTTCAGGTCAGGCATGATCAATACAGCTTGGGCTATATGTTGCTAGTACCTCTCTGCTTTGAAACAAACCATCTGTCAGTAAATATTTCTTCCTACTAAGTCCCCCAGTCATACTGAAACCTGGGGTCTCATCTGCAGTGTACAAGTATGTTGAGTTTTTTTCTGATATATAGAACAGAAATATTTTGTATGTCTTAACTGCTAATTTATTATTTCACATTAAATCTTTTAAAGTAATGAATGTTTTCTGAGGTAGTTTTTCACTCAGGAGAGAGAAATCATGTTCCAGCTTTTCCCTTTTCACCAGTAGACACTGAATCAGTCTGAAGAGTAGAAGATCTTACAGACTGTGTTTAATTAAGTCTAACATAGTATAAGCTTTTATTCAGGAAATTCAGTGAGTTCAGAAGTATGGCACGGGTAGACAAGATCTGCGGTGGATTTTAATGCAATCTTTTCATATCAAATGTATCATATCATTTTATATGGAGTTTACATGCCACATCCTCTTTTTCTTTGCAGGGTATATACCCAGTTACTTAGACAAGGATGAGCTATGTGTAGTATGTGGGGACAAAGCCACCGGATATCATTATCGCTGCATCACTTGCGAAGGTTGCAAGGTAAATGGCATGGTGGGAAAGTGGGAATCAGAAATAGCTCTCCAGCTCCTCCATTATACAGACTTCCTGAACTGTGCTGTCAAATCAAATAAAGACAGATTAGAAGCTAATAAGAACATCCAGTACTGATGATAAGCCGTATCTGGCTGTGCTGCTGCTCTTCATATGCATGAGGAATATAGTTGATTTTTGCCGTGTTTGCTTCTGAAAAGAAAACAAGAAATTTGATTGTTGTTGTTGTTGCTGTTTAACAGTTAGCTTTTGAATTTCCATTTTTTAATGTTTCTTTAGCCATGTTCTCAGTCAGAGCACATCAGCGTGTTCCCAGCAACTCCACTGAAGCTGTTTATGCAATAGCTGAGGTTCTGCTTATGGCCATGAAGAGTCTGTAGTGATTAGCAGTGTTCCAGTGCCTCTCATCATCCCTGTGAAGAAGCAAAAATGAAAATCCCTTCCACATGCTCACACTACAGTAACATCCATCAATTTGGGAAGCATTGACACCCAATTAAAATAGTTTCAAAAAGATTTTGACTTCTTTAACTTAAACGTATTGAAATGTGCTTTCAGCCCTAAAATGCATCTCCAAGACTACATGGAAAATTACATTTAAAAAGAGATTGCTTTGGGCAAGTAAATCAAAAAATTGAGTAACAGAATCAGGCACATCTTAGATGATTTCACTGCCATGAATTTGCCTGAATAGCTTGAGATTCTGTAAGAAAGCTATTCTTTCCTGCAGAAAATAAAAAAATACTGTTTTTCTAAACAAATGGGACCACACATGTCTTGGACTAATGTCATGAGACTAAACCACGAAAGTCTCATTCTGTTCATCCACAAAGTCTGGAACACTTGGATCTGAGATTTTGGGTTTGGATTGGCTTTAGAGCCCCTCATCACAGTAACTCTTGTGTTGAAGTGGTTCGTTTGGTTGTACATCATTGCCCTAAGTTAAATTTATGAAATGCACAGAGACCTAAATATCCTATGCATATCGGATTCATGGTAATATTTATAATGGCTTTATACATACACTTACATACGATGTATGAAAAAAGTATATATCTTATCTTATATCTTTAAAATGAACTGTGGAGCTGCACAAGTGATCCTTAAATATTGGCATCCTTAATACCAGATGATAACATGTATGGATGTAACTTAATTCAGATATAATGAGAAGTAAGCAGCACTGTGGCATTATGAAGTATACTTAGCTCTCAGCTGAACAGCTGTACCTCTTGCCAGCTTTCCTGCTAAGGTTTTTGTTGCTTCAACTGAAGTAATTCTTTTTATGCCCACCATCTATTTTAGAGACATAGCATACAAATCTGCTTTCGTCTTCACATAGAGTTCTTCTGTCTGACGTACAATTTAAAGTAAAATGATAATATAAATAAAATATTGAAACAAAAATCTTACATGCACAAGGAACTGAGATAACCATTGGCAAAAAGTAATTAATTTCTTGGAGGAGCTGCATATGCATTTCAAGTTGTATGATCTATCAGTAAAGCTGTATGTTTTATCAATACACAATATACATAATCAACTTTCAATTAATTTCATGTTTACTAGTTGCTTCCACTCAAAGTCACTTTAATTCTGTAACAAGAATAATCAGGGCTGACAGCCAAAGATTTGCTTTGGCAAGTGCTTTCATGAACAAAGCATCCTCACCCATGATTTCTGAAGAGTAAATTGTGAGGAATTTAAACATGAATAAATGAAAAGTGAGTTCTGACATCACTGAAATGTTTTTTCAGACTTTACCCATTGCATGTACTGCTATGTAGGTGCGTAGTAAAGGAGTTTAGGAAGAGTTACTGCCTACAATACAATGTGCTTTCTTTTATTGATGAAAATAACACTTCTGTGGTGAAGTGTTTGGACAGATATAGAGAGCAGCTTCCTTAAGACACATCTAGAGATGAACAAATAGTGTTTTATGCAAAATTTTCTGAGAAATGCAATGAAATGAGAAGGTGAAATGGGCTGTCCCAACACACGTGGTGGAGAGCCTTGCCATCATAAAGCTACAGCTACATTAAATCCCATGCAAGGTTTGGAAAACAGAAGCTCACTCACTGAGATTCATTAGCGTTTTCTCCATCTCTTGCTGTAACTATTGATGACCCTGTGACCCTGATTGTCCACAGCCATCTTAGGTCTTCAGGGAGGAGAGGGGCAGATCCTGTCTCTAGGAATTCATCACAGGGTTGAGAACAGAACCAAAACCAGGTGTTCAGTAGATGAGAATTTGAGACTTATTCCAAACCCCACATCTTGCCTGTGATTTCTTGGATTTTATCTGAACACAGCTAGTCCCAGTCTTGCAAAGGCTCAGACACAAGCTTTATGCCACTCAGTTTAATTAACATTTCAGATCTTAACATAATTAAGGAAGAAAGAGTTGTACTCTTAGCTCAAGCTGAACCTCGTAAGATAAAACTCTAATGAGGACAAGGCTCTTTATTGTCTTCACAGGAGTTAGGAGTACAAGCTGAAATACAGACTTATCTGTACATGTTAATTCAACATTCTCTGTTAAAAGAAATTGTGCACTGCTGTAAGATTTTACTGGGTGTTATTTAACATGATTTAAAAACAGACCTTTTGCCTACTGAAGTGAAGAGACTATTCATTAGATAAAATCCCAGCTGAAGAGACTATTCATAAGGTAAAATCTCACTTGAATTTTGCCATTGTTTTGACTGAAACCAAAGCCATTCTCAGCAGCCTCAGTCAAACAGGACCAGGGTATCAGTGCATTCTCTGTGTTGTGATTCCAAGCTGCATTGCTGAATATAGATGGTCTCAAATAATGGTGAAACTTGAAATTAAAGTGAAGTCTAAATTTCCTGCTTTACAGCCTCTCTTGTTCATATCTTACAGTCTTGGGGAGTTTATGCAGCCCTTGCAAAAGTCAGTGAGAAATATCATATTGAAATTAATACCAGGATTATGTCCATAATGTTCCGAGATAAATTTTATCTGATTTCTTTACCTACAGTGAGACTTTATGGAGTGTATAAATGAGTGAATTCAGGGGATTGCATTAGTTCATATGGTCTTAGGATCAGTTTAAATTTGCAATAGAGATCTGTATTATGATAAATTAGATAGATAGATAGATGAATCTTTGGTGGTGATGGGGCTTTTGAAATTCTGTGGTAAATACAGATTAAATCTGCTTCTCTGAAAGACAAATAATTTATAATTTAGGGATACACTGTTTAGAATCAAACTCAAAGATTGTGTAGACTGTATTTGGAAAATCTTTGTGTTGCCGAGATTTGGTTGGTTCGCTGGTTGGTTATTTGGCTTTTATGGAAAGAAAGGAGTACAACTGTTTGTCCTCAATCCTTTCATAGCACAAACCCACCACCATTCTTACTATTTGCAGAAGCTGCTTTTAAATTAAAACTATGTATGTGTATGCCTTTTAATGTCCTTCAAAATGATTACAGAGTTTGAAAAGGGGCTCAAAATAAAATACTTCATATACAAAAAAAATTTAACACAGTAAAACATAAGACTACAAGAAGATATGTACGCAGTACTTGTGCCCCAAAACAGCATTATTTGCACCTTTACTTACCTAAGATATCTACATGTTTTTTAATTTTTAAGGAAAATCAGGAGAAATGCCATACACTATAAAACTGGTTTGAGAGCTTTGAGAGCTTCAGGGAATGAAGTGTGTTATCTTGCATACTTAGGTGCATGCTTAACAAACCAAAGCAGCTTCCAGTTTTTAAAAATTGCTCAGTTCTAATGCTTTCCAGTGTATCTATTTCTTGCACCTAGGGTTTTTTTAGAAGAACCATTCAGAAGAACCTTCATCCAACCTATTCCTGTAAATATGAAGGAAAATGTGTGATAGACAAAGTAACAAGAAATCAGTGCCAGGAATGTCGCTTCAAAAAATGTATCTTTGTTGGCATGGCAACAGATTGTAAGTATATTTTCCTGGTTTTCTTTCTTTTATTTTTTTTTCAGTGTCTGTGTTTGCTTAAAGTATGTTGATTGATGAAGCTTGTTAAAGTAAAGTAGAACTGCCAGCCCTTTTCTGGTTTTAATAACTTGTACCAGGGGATTGCACTCATTGCATTAAGCCACTTTCACAGGGCTGTAATTTTTTGTTTATCCCTCATCAGGCTGCACCTTCTCCTGGCCTTACCAAGCTGAGTAACAATAGGAATGTTCAGTCTTTGGAGGAGATGAGGGAGAAATGCATCTGGATGGACACTTTGCTTGAGATAAAAACATCTTGTTTAGAAAATTCTGGGGGATGTGAAATTGAATGTCATTGTATGAGTCATCCTGCAGTTGTTTGTTTTATTTTTAGCCCTGAAGAAGTTATCTGCTGCAAAGATTTCGACTCTCATTCTAAAGAACTAGAAAATATGGCTGTAAGATTAACCCTTAGGGGTCTTCTTTTCCTGCGTTGCACAGGGATTTGCACCAAAAACTTCAATTACTAATAAAATGGGAGGAAGTCACATAAAACCCCCAGAAGTCACATAAATCCCCTTGTGCCTTCATGGTTGTTGCCAGTATAATCCTTTGCAGAAGAACTGACAGGAAAACAGGCCCAGTAAACAACAGAAAAATAGTCTAACTTAGTATTTTCATTGTTAATGTAATGTATAACAGTGCCAGCTGTCTAGAGGGAAATAGAATACAGGAGACAATTCATTGTGGCCAGGCAGACCTTCAGGAGAGGGGCTGGATACCACCGAAGCAATGAGCAGAGCAGCCCTGGGGCCTGTGTGTCTGGAGTCACTGCAAGTAATGGGGCTCTACAGGAACGCTGTGTAGCCACTTGTGGGGATTAGGGAAAGAGCCAAAGGCAGGTTGATCTGTATCATGCTTCAGGCCAGTGAGCCTTCTGTGAATAAGTGCTCCCTCCCACTGCCTTCAATCCATGTTACCTTCTGCTGGCATACAAGAAGATGTTCTGCACTTTAGAGCAGTGAGTGTGAGCATGCAAAATAGAAGTGCATCTTTCCTGGCATGAATTACTCCAAGTCCGTTTGTGGGAGCACTTTGACACCTCACAAAGCTTTTGCATATTAGTTTTATTGGTGGAATAGTCCCCTGAGGGCAATGGCAGTATACAAGGCATTACCAGGAGGGTAAGTCATTCTTTGCTATCCAGGCTTCTGAGAAAATGAAGTTTGAAGGGAGAAATAAGAGAACTGTCTCAACTGTGAGTCTTGCCAAGGTACTTCCTCACTGATTAATTAAGGTGTTTGTAAACAACCTGTAGGCACAGAAAAGACCAAAGCTCTGACAGCCTTAAGAGCTTTCTGCCATTTTTGTATGTTTTTTCCCTTGCTAGTGGTGTTGGATGACAGCAAGAGGTTGGCAAAGAGGAAGCTGATAGAAGAAAATCGAGAGAAGAGACGTCGGGAAGAGCTGCAGAAAACCATTGGGCACAAACCAGAGCCAACAGATGAGGAATGGGAGCTCATCAAAATTGTTACTGAAGCACATGTGGCCACCAATGCACAAGGAAGCCACTGGAAGCAGAAAAGGAAATTTCTGGTAAGGGCTGTAGCCTTGTACACTGCTCTTAGAGCTAGATTCTGTTCTTTCTTCTGCAGTGCCTTCCCAGCATTGCAACCCCAAAGGGATCTTATTGCCAGTGTACCGATGTTTGTGAAAAAAGGATTATTTTTTGTAGTTATTACTTCATTTTTCGTGCCCGAACCTCAGTATTTGATCAGGCCATGTATTTCAAGAGATAAACGGCGCATTCCTGTGTTTAGGCTTACTCAGCTGGATACTTTTATTGTGCTATGATAAGAAAAAGTAGAAGAATTATTTCACCCCTGATTGAGAACAGAAGCAGTCTATAATGCATACTGTATTTTTTTAGTGTATTCTGTCGGGATAGTTGTCTTTATTAGAGACTATCATAAAATATATTGATAGTGTTAAAACAATATAAAGTTCTAGATGAAAGCTGGTATTTTTTGTTAATAACTCATGGGTTTTGCCTCTTTTGGTTAATGGTGAATACATTAATGAAAATAAATTAGGCAAAGAAAATTAATTTCAATAAGAACAGGATGATACCTACACTATACCATTGGGATTGCAGCCTGCAAAACAACTTACATTTTCATCCTATAACTAAGGATCAGAAAATAAATGGTGATTTGTGATGCTCAACCTTAAAACAGGATTTATTTGAGTTTTCGATATCAATTTTAAGGGAAATAAGCGCAGAATGCAAAATGCTTGTACAGCACAAAAGAGGGATTAGAGACTTCTTTTCAGAGATACACAGGGGTCTTTAGCAGTCAGTGTATACCAAAGCAGATAGAGCACACTCATCTTTTTGCAAGCCTAGGCTTCTACTGCGTAATTCACCATGGGAATTTCAACTCACTGTTGAATTGCTAAGAGAAATTATGTATTCAAAGCAGCTGATCTCTTATAATGTTGGGGTCTTTTTAATTCCAGTGGCACCATCTAAATTTCTATATGAATGGCTTCTGTTCATAGTACTCTACAGCCAGGGAAACCACAGACAGTCGTCACTGGCAAGAAGCAAGAGAGCACTTTCCAGGGGTGTTACAGAGCAAGGTTTGTAGTGCTGGTGTGAGCAGATCAAGAAGCAGTAGTACTTTTGGTTGCTTAGACAGGAGTGCTGTTCTTGGGGTATCAGCTGGTTTGGGATAAAACCTGGGGAGCTCGAGGTTGGGGCTGGGAATGGGCTGTTGAAGAGTAGGAGAAGCTGACAGTCTGCCCCAGGAGCTGTGGATTTGTCCTTATGTGGCTGAGACCGATTCTTTGACAGCAGGAACTTCATCGGGGTCTGGACCTCTTCTCCTGTTGAGTTAGGTGGCAAGGGCTCCCCTCCAGTGTGTTAGCTTTAGCTGGCTCTCCTGACTTCTTTTGCCTTTCCCAAGAAAATGCTGCGCTCTTTCTCCGTAACAATGGTTCGTATGGGTTTAAGCATTTGGTCTTCTTGCTTGGAAGTGATGAAGGTTGTTTATCATGAGCACACAGACAATGTGGTTTAGTTACCCAAGATTCAGGGAGGGAGAGAGCCTAGAAATGAGTTTGAGTTTTTTAGAAGAAACCGTCAGATAATTGAGCCCAGTCCTCCTCATTGTTCCTTTACAATTGGTACTCACTTTATTAACACATTGCTGAGTTTTTTCTTGTAAGAAGTTAGATTTGGATTCAGATTGGTTACAGAGCTGTGGAAGGATTTTTTATGATGTGTTTCTTTTAAGAAGTGGTTGAACACAAGGTTTTATTACAGACAGCACTTTCAGCACCTCCCCTGTTTAAGTGTCCTATATAAATGTCATGGGGCCCATCGGTCTTAAAGGTCTACTTCTCTGGATTTTATCTAGTTTTTGACCTTAATGTGAACAGAATGAAAACCTCTGCATGGTGGTTGGTAGGTGTTTTGTAATTGCAAAGCCACACTTAACGAACGGAGCACCTTTGATGTGCCTGTTTTTAAAATACATGGTAAGATTGACCAGCCGCATAAAAACCAGGTGAACAAGTTCAAGTGCAGTTGGAATAAAAAAACACCCATTACAGATTCTGCTTGAAACTATTCATTGTATATCCCTATTGAAATCCTCAAAATATTATTTTTTTCTCATTTGGAGAGGTCATGCAACAGGCAATTTTCAACCAAAATTTTACCCAGATGAGTTCAAATTCTATTCTCATTATCCAGGGGGCACCTTTAGGTTAGCCTGTTCTTGCTTATAAGTTGTTTTAGCTTTGCACATAAGTTGTTTCAGCCTTTTGGAAACTGGCCTTGGCAATTGCCTGGGAGGGGCCTGTGATATCTGGCAATCTGTTCTGGGGAAACTTTCAGAGCTTTGAGTAGGTTGAAAGAGCCTAATTCTGTAAGGCTTGCAGCATCTCCTTGGGGGTAACATATCGCCCCAACTCTCTTTGCTTTAGGAGAAACTTGAGAGCTTTCAGCAACTGTAAGGAAAAACCAAATGCCTATGTTTTTAAGCACAAGATGCATGTGCTGCACCCATAAAATACATAGATACAGACACAAGGAAGAAACAGTGTGTGCACAACAGTCCAGCTGCCCACAAAGGATGGGTAGCAGCATACCAGTCACCCATTTCTCTGTGCAGTCACCTCTTTCACAAATGCCTTAGAAATAAATTCACATTCACGTAATGGACTTACTAGGCAAATACTCTTGCTTTTTATTTTAGCGTATCTTCCATCACCAAGCCGGACTTTTTAGAGTATAAAATAGTTGCTCTAAGACAGACTGCTCCTTTAAATATCTTTGTTTATGTCCTTAGCCAGAAGATATTGGGCAGGCACCAATAGTTAATGCCCCAGAAGGTGGGAAAGTGGATTTAGAAGCCTTCAGCCAGTTTACAAAAATTATCACACCAGCGATTACAAGAGTGGTGGATTTTGCCAAAAAGTTGCCTATGTTTTGTGAGGTAAGAAGATTTTCTTGTGCTTCTCATTTATATGCCTGTTGTTAAAAACTACTCAAAATACTCTGGCATGGAACTTAAAAATTCAATGTGTCTAAAATTTAAAAATTAAAAAATTAAAGACACTCAAAATTGATGGGACTAGAATCATCTGGATTTTTATGAGTTTTCTTTTTCCTGTGCTTACTGAAATCCCAAGTTGTTAATCTGGAAGTCATTGTGGTTCATTAGGGACTCAGATGTGTCTTTAGAGGTGGCCTTGAACAAAGCAAATGAACAAAAAGGTACTGTCTAGAAGCATTACTGATATGTTTACTAAAATCTTCCAGCACACGGTTCCCTACACATCTTCTGGTTCCTTGGCAGGTACAGTATTTCAGAGTTGGGTCTATGCAGTAAAAAATTCTTTAAATTCAGGAAAGCACCCCTGTCCAGGACTGGCACTTGCCTCATTGGGTTCCCTAGGCAAGCTTTTCCTGAATGGGGAAGTCGTGCGTAAACAAGTCTGTGAAAGTAATGGATTCTCATTCCAGGTAGATACTCACATGTAAATATACAGTAAATAGACTCAAAGGCTTGGCTGCACATTAGGAATGCAGGGGCTTTACGCTGATCTCATTTCTACCAAGGTATCATTTTTTTTGAAGGACCAGATGTAATGGCTGATTATATTTTTTTTCCCAATTTAATAAGTATTAGAACTGCAGCCTGAAATAATATTTCACTCTTAATAAACTAAATAATTTTCATAGAATCATAGAATGGTTTGGGTTGAAAGGGACCTTAAAGATCACCTGGTTCCAACCCCCCCTGCCATCAGCAGGAACACCTTCCATTGCACCCTTTGGGATCAACACCCTACCAGGAGGGAAGGGTAAGGCAGCCTTAAGATTCTACTCCACCGTGGCTGGCAGCTTTTCTTTAAGGTCAGTCAGGGAGAGCTATATATGTCCTCTGGCAAGCACAGAACAAAGAGAGGTAGCTATCAATAGTTGTCATAGTGTAAATATCTCGTCCTGGCCAGCCTCTGTATTGGTGCCATCAGTCAAAGAAGCATGAAATAGTAGCCAAGCATGAAGATTTTAAAATACAAGGAACAGGTCCATAGATCATGAGGCCCCTGCAGCATTTAGCATCTGAGGGAATCTGTTTCCTCTGATCTGGCATTTGTTGGTGGGAAATTGCAGTGACATACAAAGGTAGTCTTTTTAATTTAGAAAGCTTTGCCAGTCACACACAGACTTCAGTGCTTAGCTGACATCTCCTACCCCTCCTGGCTACCATGGGCCCACTTGTGTCAGAGCTAGGCAGGAAGCATGGAGTATAACCTCTATATGTTATGTGGCTCAGCTGGACAGGCTTTATTTACAGCTGAGCCACTGTATAAACCTGACACCTGCCCATATACAGCAAGATCTGATGGCAGGATGAGGGATAACTCCTCATGAGCACAAAGGAGTAGGACAGCTGTCCTCTGAGTTGTCATATAGCACTTGCTGCAGCATGAGGACAATGACAAATGTTTACTCCTTTTTGAGGGGGTGCCCTACTATTAACTTTGTTTCCATTATGGTTTTTAACCCATATCTTTTTCTTAGAAGCAACACTGTGTGGGCTGTGGATTTTGCTAGGAGAAAAAAACCCTCCTTTTTTCCATAGGACGTGCAGAGCATTTAAACATTAACTCAGTTCGTAATTCCAGAAGCTGTCTGAGAATGTAGTAAATCTCTATGAAAGAGGGACATGACAAGGAACATCCATGGCCACTTATATTCTCATGGCTACTTTTCCTTCTTTTTTGCATCTTTGGACACATTCAGAAGCCAGCACTGTGAGTGCCCAGCTTCATTTGTGTGCATCCATTGGCCCCTGCCTCAAAACAAGACTCCAATCCCAGAGTAACCAAAGTATAGGGAAAACTTGATTCGCTTCTCAGCATTTCTGCTGTTGTTTCCTTCCTGCTTTTCTTTCTGCTTAGAAGATGGAGGAGAATGTAATAAGTTTGATATGAGTTTTAAATGTCACGGCATCAGTGGTTCCAGAGTGGATGAAGCTGTGTAAATACCCTTTGAGGTCACTCAGCATAGCTCAGTTCCATGGTGCTGCATTGCACATCTGTCCTGCAGGGGTGAGCAGCTCAGGTTCCTGCCTGGTGTTTTTTTCTCCCTGCAGAGAGAGAGAAAAGGAGAACATATGTCAGAGTTTCAGTCACATTTATTGACCCCACTTCTGGAAGATGCTCTGGTAGCAATACTCAAGTGCTGAGTGTAGGTAGCATTAAAACCTGCACAGCTGGGAGTAGAACTGATGTTCAAGCCTCCTGTCTCTAGTAACTCCTGCAGCTGGCAGATAAGACCTGAGGCCTGGCATCTTGTGTAACAGGTGTCCCATGTATCCTTCAGAATTAGGAAAGCAAGTGAAGGACAGGCATAGTCAGACCACCACTACCTTAAAGAAGCTTTAAGAAGGATCAAGTAGAAAGAGAAACCCTCATTAGTTTCATGGCTCACTAATAAAACAGCTGAAGCACAAAATATCTTCTCTACTGTTATCTCTTCTACTGTTCTTCCTTCTCTTTAGAGGCTTGATGTTTTTTTCATTTCTTTTCTTGTCCCTTCTCTCTTCCTTTCTTTCATGTCCCTTCTCTCTTCCTTTCTTTCATGCCCCTTTTTTCACTGCCATTGCTTATTCCAGTATCTCCTCATGGTTCCTCTCACACATCTATTTTTGTTATATTTTTTTTCAACTCTGGTTTTTTCCCTGCTTCAATCTCTGCTGCCAAACAGTGGAATTGTCATTAGGTAGCGAGACTGCTGCTGTGCCTGTGCAGTCTTCCCCACACTTCTGCTGAGCTGAGGGTCATCTGTAGGGAAACTGATTTGCCCTGAACAGGATGAGTCAATTTTCTTGTGTATCAAACACTTAACACCTGAAGCTGGCATTGCTGGAAACGGAGCTGCATGACTCAACTCATTTTCCTGACCATGGTTAGCTTTGTGCTTAAAACTCTTCTCTAACAGGTAATGGCTTTCCACTTGCATTAGGTAGCTCTGCTTCATTTCCCACCAAATCAATGCACTTGCTTTGCAAGTACACCGTTGCCATGTAAACCTATGGGGATTTCATTTTGAATGGCGAAACAGGTAAATATAATCATTTTATATAAATCAAAAATAAATTGCAAGCAGAAGTGTGTTGCTTTTTCATATGTGGGACCCTTGCAGTTCACATATGTAAACAGCCTCAAAATTGTCTTGGTAGGTTTTGTTATCATTGAATTACCCATGAAAACATAAAGACATGCTTTATAGAACACATTCTGCTCATGTGTCAGCATCCTGGTTATACTCTGTAAATAGAGAACCTACATCTAACAATTTGGGCAGCTTGCCTTTGTTAATGTCATGGAAAAGATCACACCTGAAGATCACAGCTTATGCACCAATACCATAGATTTTCTGTCTGTCCAGCAATAATGTAGGGAGCTCAGGGAGAACAGCCTTACTAGATTAAGTATAGATTAATAAATTCTCTGTTGTTAAAATGGGCAGTGAGAATTACTGCTCCACTGATTGAGGTATATCCTCTAGATATAAACATTTATTTAATTCCTTTTATTCAAAACACAGCCCACTCTTACAGACCCTCCCAAATGTCTTTCTTTTCCTCCAGTCAGGAAAGAAATAAGTATGGCTGGTAGTGAATATAACTGGAATGGCTGAGGTCTGTACCAGCCCCAATTATATTCTGCTGTGATAAGTTGTAAGCTGAGAGAGCCAACAGCTGTGTCATTGCTAGATTTCCTAAAGGTGTGTGGGGATGCTCACCAGGGAATGTTAACCTGCTGGCAGTTCCTGAGGGCGGAAATGCAGATTCTGGGGGCTTGTGCAGTGCACTCTCTGAGCAGCATGTTTGGAGGGGAGCTGCACTATGTGGGGCAGTGTCCTGGGCCGTGAACTGTAACTTTGTGTTCGTGGATTTATTGTAGTTGTAAAAGCCACTCAGTTTGACAAACACGAATTTTTCTTTGCTGTTTATAATTTCTGCAGCTGCCATGTGAAGACCAGATCATCCTTCTGAAAGGCTGCTGTATGGAGATCATGTCCCTCAGAGCAGCAGTTCGCTATGACCCCGAGAGTGAGACTTTAACACTAAATGGGGAGATGGCAGTGACAAGGGGCCAGCTGAAAAATGGGGGTCTTGGCGTAGTATCTGATGCCATTTTTGACCTGGGCATGTCTCTTTCTTCATTTAATCTGGATGACACCGAGGTTGCCCTTCTTCAGGCTGTTCTGCTCATGTCATCAGGTGAGAACAGATATATATTGGGATCCAAATAATTTTGAAACTCTTTGGTCTTTGTCACAAGACTCTTTGTAAAAGAAATAAGATATGTTAGATCTTGTAATGCTGACTAGAGTAATGTGGGAGAAATTTTCTCTCAAAACCCCAGTGCAGCTCTGAGTTATTTTCGTGAACACTAGGAAAAAAATTCAGATTATTCAGAGAGATGGACATAAAAATGGTTTTGGTAACACACCTTTCTCAGTTTGGTACTTAGGGACAAGCCAGGGATGATCATCAAGGTGTAATCAGTTCTAATTCTGAGCCAGTTTGCCTTAAATGAAAAATGGATAATTTAGCAACACTGGTCCATATGATAAATTTCCTCTTCCCCTGAGTAATGTCATGCACTGAGTAGTTCATATACATTTCCACAGGTCTCATATATTTAGTTTGACTTGCCCTCTTGTTTTCCTAATTAACAGCACCTCTGCTTCCTAATGGGCATTTTCGAGCTGTGCTGTTTCCCTACACTGGAACCATTTGCAACTGGTCATAATACAAAAGCAGCACAGATGACTTCATATGGTCCCCAAACCTTCTCAATTTGAGTATGTTTTAAAATATGCTTCCAGTGATTGTGCCAGCCCAAAGAGGAAATTCCATTCTTGGGCAGTGGCAGATTTGGCAAGATTTTATTTTAAGATGACTTTGAAGATTGGGCACTGAATAACAATACACAGTCAGTGATTTACAAGCATTAACTGCATCTGAGATAGAAAGGTTTCCACATTAATCACAGCGCAGCACTTCATCTTCCCCATCAAAACATTTTGATTTCTTTTTAGGTCCCTACACAGTGATACAGGAGCAGGCTTTCAGAAGGCAAATCAAAGGACCTGCTTTCCCAGAAGCGTCTCCTGAGAAGTGACTTGTGAAAGGGGCTTTCCCAGTTCCCATCTGGGTGCCAGTTGAGACAGACAGATTTTTGGCCTTTGTTGTTCCTTGATGCTCCATAACAGCTCACCTGGGATCAAAGCATGATCAAAGCATGATCAAACCATTGGTCAGGTTGTAGAAAAACAGATAGAAAGGAACCGTAATTTAAATATCTGACAAGGAATTTTTTTGTTTCTTTATTAGTTGTTTTACAGAAAAATGTAGATAGAAGCCTTAGCTGAAATCAGGAATCTGTTGCTCTAGTCACTGTATGAAAACACTTCCCAAACAGTTACACTCCAAGTGAGCAAAGCAGGCAAAGGATGAAAGGAAGGATTATTTTCTTCTTTTTACAGGGATAGTACTGACAAGTGAGTTGGCTGGAGTGAAAGAAGTTTGTGGTAGAGACACAAATGTCCGTGGTCTCTCTCCTTCCTTTCCTAGCATCAGAATCATCCTATTTTTCCTGATATAGGATCGGGCATTTGTAAAAGCAAATAAGTAAGAATGATAATTCTGCTGCTTTGTATCTACAGATCGCCCAGGCCTTGTTTGCGTCGAGAGAATAGAAAAGTGTCAAGAGGGTTTCCTCCTGGCATTCGAACACTACATTAATTACAGAAAACACCATGTTGCACACTTTTGGCCAAAACTGCTGATGAAAGTGACAGACCTGCGAATGATCGGAGCCTGCCATGCCAGCCGCTTCCTGCACATGAAGGTGGAGTGCCCCACAGAACTGTTCCCTCCGTTGTTCCTGGAAGTGTTTGAGGATTAGAGAGACTGAAGTGGTTCTCCACAGCCCCGTCGCACTACTGGCTGTCATTTCATCCCATTGCCCAGCTCTTCTCACCTGTTTGTTCTTCTTCTTTTGTGGTCTTCTGTTTCTTGAGGCGGGGCTGGGGTTTGTTTGGGTTTTCTTTTGGGGTTGCTGGGGGCAGTTGTATACACATGGATGAAAACATCCCTTTAATGCGGGTACTTGTGACTATTGCAATTTGTTCTTCAGTCCTTTGATGTGAGTGCTTTGACAGCTTAACAGTGAAAATACAAACAGACCAATCTCATTCACCAGCATTTGCGTGGTCACCAGCTCACACCCATCATTGCCTGGAAAATAGGGGAGAGAGATTGAAGTGGCAGAAATATAAATTGGCCTTCAAGTTAAAACAGCTATTGTTAATTTGACCCTGTCTTGTATTACCTCCTTTATTTGAACTCTGTCTTGTATTACCTCCTTTTGCAGGGTACAGCTGACCAATTTATGATACAAAATTTCTGGTCTTTGTGATTGTTTTTGTTATAACAATTACCACTATGATCTAGGATCTTCATCATCATCATCATCATCCCATCATTCTCTGAGTTTTTTTCCAGCAGATGCAGTTTAACTGTGCCCCATAAATCAAGTACTTAAAATAATGCAGAGTGTTAGAAGGGACTGAGTCTCTTTTTTTTTTTCCATGTGTATAAGATATTAAGATCTTCAGTTACTAAATTTGGACTCCAGGTAAATTCACTGGAAGGTTTGTTGTGAGGAGTGAGGAGGGAAATTTGATCCTCTGAGGTGCTTTTCCTGAGAGTGGAGGGGTCTGCTTTTTCTGAGGTGCATGGAAAATCTTTCACTCTGGGGGAGAAAGCTCTCTTTCAGGATAGCAGGCAATGTCTCAGAATTATTCAGGGGTATGAGGGCTCACAGAAGGAGGACAAGGAGAATGAAACCGACGAGGTGACCTTCAGATGGAACAGAAACCAACTGTGTTAGTAACAACACTCAAGACTGTGCAGCTTTATCCCAGTAATACAAATAG
>VZTZ01039910.1:741299-795203 GCA_013400955.1 Drymodes brunneopygia
ATCTTTGTCCTCTGAAGTCAGAGCTGTAGATAATGACAAAAGATGAGATCTAGACTGTGGTTTGGTGAAGCTGTTCCTTGCTCCGGTAAAGTGTAGGAGAGATCACAGGTATTGTCAGTTGCTTTCACAGAAGGCACAATAAAGTATTTGGCAACTGAGACACAGAAACATAAACTACTCTTTAAAACCAGTACAACCTTGTTGAAGTGGGTCAGAATCCATGATTGTGAGTAGCAGAGAGGCTGCAAGATGCATAACCATGAACGTTCCAGAGGACTGAGTCAGGGAGGGGTTGGAAACAACTAACTCAATGTGCTTGTGTTGCCAGGAGTTCCTGTACTTCGTCTGGGCAGGAAATCCAGAGGAAGGCCTCTTCAAAGACTCAGGGGGATCTGACAGACATTAGCTCCCAGTACCTCTAAGCCTCCATGGCCAGGCTGGACATCCTGGAGGTCTCCTTGCTCTCCCACTGCTGTGCTCCCCCTGCCCAGGGAACAAGTGTGGTGGCTTTGCCTGGCTGCTGTCTAACTATGGTGGGAAATTTTTCAGATATTTCCAAAAAAGTGGTGGGTTAAGTAGGGTAGGTTTTTCTCCTGAATGCCAGAGCACATACCAAATCTACTGACCTCTCCCTGTTGTGAAAGTGAGCTGCTTGCCACAATCCTGGCTCTAGCCCTGAGATTCCCCCATGGAATGGAACAGGTGAGCATGCTCTGTGCTAGCTCAGTGAGGTCCCTTGGAGGTGAAGCCCATCTTTGTGACTGCCTGGGCAGTGAACAAGGAGCTTTTCCATTCTGTCAGAGCCTTCTTTGTCTATCATGTGCTGATCACCTCAGTCCTAGACACTGTTCTCTTCCAGAGAGGAGAGCTCCTCCAGAGCTGCCATTAATGGCCTGTGAAGGCAGGTGCTGACACCCATCTAGGATTCCAGAGCAGCATGTGTGGAGAAGGAATGTACCCCAGAGGCATGAGCCTCCCCTGAAGTCCTGCTGACACCAGAGATGGGATGAAAGGCACCAGAACAGACTTCTACTCACCAGGTCAAGAACTGCAGAGATGGAGTGATGCTCACAAAGGTGTGCCTGGAGGAAATGGGTGGTGGCAGCAGGGACAGGACTCCGGCCTCCAAAGCCATTTGCAAAGCTGAGGAGCAGAGTATTCTTTGTCAGAATTTTTTTTTTTTTATTCTTTGTCAGAACTCTGTGTATTAAAACGGGCATTTGTTGGTTCTAAAATCCTAACATTCACTTGTTTGTTTAGCTCAGAAGTATCCTGTCACCAGAGTTTCTAAGTTTGTATTGCTGTCAAGGCCCAAGGGAGCAGAGAGACATTATGGGGGAAGGAAACTGTTCTGTCCAGAAAGAGAGGGGATTGAGCTACCTGCAGACTCTGTGCATATGCACAACTTTGCACTCAACACAGGGCTAAAAAACCAAACTGGGCCAAGCCATATCCAGGCTATATCCCTAAAGCCCTGTGTTGAAAAAGAGGTGCTGATTGCCCTTTAAATCAAAGGTCCTCTGGAGCAGTTCATTTGGGGACCCAAGGATTGCTTCAACTCCTGGGCTGCCCTGTGCTGAGAGCAAGGAAACACATGGGGCTGGGAATATCCATGGTGAAATCACCACGTGCCTTGAGCAGCTGACAGGCACACAGCCCTGAGAGCCTGGAGCTGCACTCCAGCTCCAGCCCCAGCACCAGGGCTTGGCTGCAGGTCTGAACCTAGGGCAGAAAGGACATGCAGAGTCCATTTGGGCTATGAGGTGTAGGATTCTTCTTAATTTCATTTTTATTTCAAGTTCTGTTAAAGAAATGAGTAGTGAAACTAGGTAATCAGCTAATGTTAATGATAGCTTGTCACATTTCTAGCTGTGCTGATCTGATCTGATTTGCCTCTAGCCTTGGCTTCAGACAGTTGAATGCACCTACACTCCATTATTACCACACACGTTTTTTCCTGAGCTGGGCAGTATTTCAACTTCAAAATAAACTTCACAATATCCATTGCTTTTTCATGGTGGAAAATAAAGCGTTTATAAGGATTTTAACCAGGAGATGCCAAGATAAGATAGGTGTCTAGGCCAGGAGAAGAGGCTGAACTAATAAGACAGGTTTCAAAATCAATTTTATAACCTGTGATGCTGCACTTTTATCCGCCCATATCTCCAGGAGACTGACCTGAGTAATATTTACATTTTCACCAAGGAAGTAAGACTTCTTTCTCTTCTTCTGGGCTTTTTAAGAGACTTAAGAGATGTTTGCCTTCCTCAGAGCCAAGATGCTTGACTTCTTCAAAGTCAAGTGAGCCCCTGTCAGCTGTTGACGTTTGTCTCTGCTGCAGATGAACTTCTCTTCCTATTCAAAGTATATTTTAAGCAGAGAGGTTGATCAAGAAGAGGCAATACTTGTCTGCACTGGCCATTTGACAGTTTGTTCCTACATGTCACTCTTATGCACATGCTGACTCCTGGGCATTCTCTTTTCCAGCGTGCTGTAGTAGCTCCTGCCCTTGGATCAGAGGTCAGGTGCCAAGGGCTTGTAAGAAGGAGAGTTGTTCTGGGTGGTTGCCAGTGCTCTCCATAGGCTGGAAACACCATTACCCTAAAAGTACTGCTAAAGCTTATATTCTTTGTGAGAGGGTGCAGCTTTTTCCTATTGCGTGAGTTAAGGGTCAGTTATGAAAACTTTGCTGTTCTTTGCTTTCACAAGCTGTGAGATAGCTCAGGACTGCATTATTCTTGGATCAGATTTGGAGTAGTCTAGCACTGAGCATAAGAACATATTCTGAGCTTTGATTCACTTGGCACTTATTTTAGTAGTTGACCTAATATCATTGTATTAAGAAATCTGGTGCCTTCCCCCTAAGCATCCATCATGTTCCTGAGCTGGGTGCTGACTAGTCTGTACTGGGTTTTCCCTTTGTTTTTTTTCCTCTGTCACTTCAGGCCCGCTGGATGGAATAATTTTTGCATAATGCAAACTAACTGGTGACTAATAATAAGACCCAAGACTTGAAGCTGCTTTTGAAGTTCCACTTCTTTAAAACAGACATTGAAAAAACCCTCCATTTCCCTTTGCTGTATTAATCTCTGTGTAAAATGCCTTATCTAATATAGAAATATTTCCTGCTGCTTCTGCATTGGAGCATGAGTATTTTAATCATTTTTATGGGATAACCAACAGGTGACAAGTATAACCTACTACAAGTAAGCAGAGAGAGAAGGGATAGCTTAAGATTTATTTTGTTTAAAGAGCTGATCTAACTGGTGATGATGTGTTAGTGTTCAGGCCTAGAAGCTGTTAAAGCTGTTCAGAAATCAAGTGGATATAGAAAAAAATCTTACTTCTATGTAAGTCAGTGATCCCCAAAATATATTTTAGTGGAAATCTTTCTGAATAAAACATCTTTTTTTTCCTCCTAAAGTGGAAATAACAGCATTGAGAAGCCGCATACTTGTCTAACAAGAGGTGAAAAAACTTTGGCCTTTTTCACCAGTTTTGCTCTGCACAGAACCTGTGTAAGGGGGAGAAAGCCCCAGAGGAACTGGGTTTTGCAAAACATCTCGTTTGGTTGGAAAGCCAACTTTCTGGCTAACCCAGTTTGAAACACTGTGTTCCACCCGTAGGTTCAATGCACATACACACATGAAGCTACAAAATAAAGTGGTTTTTACTGAGCTCTGATTTTGTGACAGCAGCCTAGCACAGTGAGTGCCTGGTCAAACCCTGCCAGCTGTAAAGCAGGGCAGAGTGTTGGCACCTCTGTTGTCTAAAATGTCAGTACTGTTCCCACACAGAAAAGGTGCTGCATTATGCTGTCAATGTTGATTTTGCACCGAGACAATAAATGGTAGCTTGTGTGACAGACACACTGATGAATAGATTCAGGGAGCCATTTATCATCTAAAATTTCTCTGCTGAGAAATATCCCCTGGCTGTCAGTCTGGAGGGACCAGGATTGCTCTCAGAGCCTTTGTAAGCACCAGGGTGGTTTTGGTCTGATTCTGCACAGTCTTTGAAATGCTCCGTGATTCTTACAGCATGCAGCTGGTGAGGACACGCGTGAGGGAGGCAGGAATTTTTGCTGCCTGAAACTCATATCCTATTCACAACACAAGCATCAGTTACACTCTTTGTAACTGGGCCATGCAGACAGGCTGAGCTTGTCTGTCTCTGGGCAGAGAAGTACACTGAAAGCACAGGCAGTTGTTTCCTTTGGATCTTCATTGTGAATGCACACCGGGCTGTTTGGAAGACTGCATCAAACTGGTTTAGACAGAAAGCTGGTTTTCCAGCTAAATTTGATGTTTTGTAAAAGCTTTCTTCTTTCCATCAGCTTCCTTGATTCTGCAGTTCAGGTGTTCTTCTTCAGATATAGCATTGCAGTTTATCCTTGGGACTGCATCCTGGGCATGAAAACCTGGAAACAAACACTTTCAGCTGGAACAAAACAAAACTGGCTTTGGAAATATAACCACAGGATCTTCTGAAGCTTATCTCCCTAGGCAGGCTGCCTCTCTCACTCCTTATCACCTGGCCTCTATGCACAATGCCAGAAACTGTGTAACGAGATCCAAACTCCAAAGACCCCCCCTCTGCAGCAGAATGGGGACACACAGCATCCACATCATGTGCTGTTAGAAGGCATCTCTGTCATTCCTCAGGAACTTCGGGAGAGCAATTGAAAGCTTCTCTTTCAACTATTTTCTTTCCAAAAGTGCTTTGCCAAAACTGCAAAAGTCAGAGAAAGAAGAAAAATCCAGCTAATCTAAACTACAGCAAACCTCAGGTCAAGGAGCTTGCCAGACTAATGAACAGGCTACACAAATTACCTACTTATATTTACCCCTCTGCCTCCTCTCCTCAGTCATTTGATTTCACAAGTTTTGCCAGGTAGATTACAGATTAAGTAGACAAGCTATGCCCAAACCAGTAGCAAAAAGTACCAAAGAGCCTAAAGTGAAAAACAGGAAACTTCTACACCACAGGAATCCTGACTGTTCAGTTTAAAGAGGATTCACTGATTGGAAAATGCTAAATATTGACTTGAGGGCAATAAGAATGAATAATGTTCAGAAAGGAGGATGTGAGGTCTATTTAAAGAAAGAAAAAAAGAAAAGAGGAGAAGTAGTCCAGCTAAAAGTCTTATTTTGCACTTTGGGAGGGAAATCTAAAATTATATAACTATGCTAAAACCCTAGGAAAAGTGTTTAAGGCTTCACAAGCTAAGGAACTCCACTGCATACTAAGTTTAATATGGCCTCTAAAGCTTGAAAAGGGGTGATAAAGTCATTCCAAAAAGGCTAGAAAATGTCCAGTTACTTTCTTCTAAATACCAAACAGACCCTCCAGACGTGCAAATAGACTTCGAGTACCTGACAGAGCTCAGTCTTTGCTGCCTCCTCCCTGGTCATCCCTCAGAGCCAAGCTGAGGGCTGGAGTTTGTGGTGGGCAGTCCCGAGCTCTTCTCCCAGCCCCACACGGTGCCCATCTGGCTGCTCAGCAGGAGGCTGGCCACGTTCAGGATGTGGGCTCTGGTTTCCAGGAGCAAAGGCTCCTCCTAAGTTCCTGCACAGCCTGGAGGCAAGGATCTGGCTTTGCACTCACTAGGAGCAACTCCTTTGTCCCCTTCCTGTGGCCAAGACCATTTGCACTCAGACAGTTTGGTAAAAATGAACAGAATGGACAGGAGTAACAGGAGAATTGGGAAAGGAGTGGCTGCCACCCTTCATTGTTTCCTGGGTTTTAGAAACCTTCCACAGTCAGGTTGAAGGTTTGGATGCACAATCATTTCTAGGTCTCCAGCTCTTTGATCTTAGAATCATTAAGGTTGCAAAAGTCAAATAAGATCTTCAAGTCCAGCTGTTAACCCAGCACTGCCAAGCCCATCATTAAACCACATCCCCAAATGCCACATCTACATGTCCTTTGGTCACAAGGATGGTGATTCCACTGCTTTCCTGGGCAGCTTGTTCCAGTGCCTGACCACCCTTTCAGTGAAGAAATTTTACCTAATGTCCAATCTAGACTTCCCCTGGTACACCTCAAAGCTGTCTCCTATTGTCCTGTTGTTTGTTACCCAGGAGAGAGTGACACAGAGTCGCAGAATCCTGAGTTTGGAAAAGGCCTCCAAGATCTTTGAGCCCAACAGACTGAACCCCAAACTCAATGTACTGCATGACCTGACACCACTGACCCCATTCCATCACTGTGCCTAAGAGACACAGAGACAGGCTGGAGTTCCTGCACCAGATCCTGGTGTGTTCAGCTCCATGGGGCCACACAGAAACACGGTTCATCAATTCCCCCTTCAACAAACTTAATTCTGAAACTGCCACCAAGACACAAATGCATTCTCCAAACTGTGGGGGAGTTCCAAACAGGAGACCTCTCCAGCCTGAGCAGCAACTCTGTGAGCTTCCCTGGCCTCCATGGCCAGTTATGGAACTGTTCCTCCTATCCAGGGCACAGATCCCAACCCTGTTGTCAGCTCCAGCCACACGTTATGGGAGAGTAAAACCATCAACCTGCTGGTTGAAAATACTAATTCCTGCCTAGCTTGTGCCATCACAGGGCACCTTTCCAGCTATTCCAGGTATGCAGAACCAATGATCTGTTTTCAGCTTGCCTCTACTCAGACTCCCAGCATTAAGAGAGACGATGCTGTCCTTCTGTACATGGGAAAGTCACTCCTTTGTTTCATACAGTCCCATTTTAAATCTTAGCTGATTTTTATCTCTAACTTAATTTTTTTCTATAAAATATGGTGTGTTGTTAAACTTTTACTTGTTCTACTTGCTTTCCTTGACAAAGATAGCACAGTCATTTTTAATTTTTCATAAAATTCCTATTGCTGCCCATAGGAATAAATCAAATTGTCTATCATATATAATTCGCTTTTATGATCATGTTCTCATCCACCTTGAAAGAATGGGACTTATGCAGAAATAATCGAGTAAATTAGCTATCTGTGAAAGCAAATGTAGGACTTAATAATGTCCAATATGCTCTTATACTTAAACTTTATATCTGAAATCTGTAACACAAGCAGCTCTTGTTCTTTCTCGCCTTTTTGTATGATAGAATGGCACCTGTTAAAACCAGACTGTGTGCCAGGCTTGCCAACATCTCAAGAATCTGAAAATCCTGACCATCATCTTCTCCAGTGTGTCATGGAAGCAGATGGCCTTCCAAGTCAACAGTAAACCTCAGTCCCCCACTGCTCTGACAGGGGACTCCAACTTCTCTTCTCTGTCCTGGTTGTAAGATACACCCATGAACAGAGTGCAGACTGAGCCAGCCTTTTCTGGCATGTAAGGTCACTTACCAACAGCTCTCTTATTCTTTTCAATATATTTTGAAGAAAAACAGCTGGCTGGAGCCAATTGATAGTCTGCTCCCAATGTGTGGGATCTGACAGGTCTGGAAAAGGCATGGAAAGAACAGGTGAGACTTGGTTTATATGCCAGTCAGGACAAGTCCACAAAAGTAGACCTGTCATCTATCCTTATCTCGCTGGTTTGGAGCAATTCAGTGCAGAGAAAAATTATGTAATGAGAAGATACAAACATGCTAGAGAGGACATATACTCTGGAACAGTTTGCCCAAAGAAATTGTGGCTGCCCCACCCTTGGAAGTGCTCAAGGCCAGGTTGGTTGGGGCTCTGAGCAACCTGTTCTAGTGAAAGACGTCCCTGCCCACAGCAAGGGGGGGTTGGATCTTTGAGGATCTGTTCAACCCAGGCCATTCTGTGGCTTTATGATCTTGGTCGTAACTCCTGATCACTGAAGAGCAAGATGGCAGAGAGTAATGCAAGTTCCCTGAGCTCTATTACAGAAATTATAATAAATATAACACAAAATCAGAAGCTAGAGGAGCTTTTACTAATCACACTTCTTTAAGTAAAATGTCCCATACATGTGGTCAGGAAAAGAAACATGCTAATGTGAGCACAGTGCAGAGAAGGTGTTTATAGTTTAGCATGCTCTCAGTTTTTCCTCTTAGGATGTTCTGCCTATTATACTATAAATACTTTCTGTCCTTTCTTACTCGTATTGAGAGAAATTAAGAGAGAAATGGGGAAAAATGGAAGATATGTTTTAAAAACCTACCATCAGTAACAGGATTTCACAGTTTAGCATCAGCATTCTGAACTTCTTCAAACTGTGCAAAACCAAAAAGTGACAGCTTTTGGTTGCATCTTACATGTTTGCACATAAATTCCCAAATGTATCTCAGCTTCATTTCTGTCCTGGTTCAATGCGTGGTAGTGACTGTTTCCTCAGCTGGCAAGGCTATGGCAGAGTAGCTAAGAGCAAAAGTGTAAAATTTTTGATTTCTCAAAACATTTAAATCCTCTGATTCCTGTCATTCTTTCTCCAATCTGTTGTTTAAAAATCGTGACTTGGAGAGCTTTTCCCCAAGCCGCTCGTAAGGCGTTTTCCCTTTGCAGAGTAATCTGGCTCCACCAAGTGACAATTGTTGTGATTGCTGGTCTGCACCTGCAGCTAAAATAACACAAATCTGGCACTAGGTCCCACAACCAGCCAGGGCATCAAATTTTCCTTGGAGAACTTTCAACTCCTGCAATTTTAGACTGTAGGGTTTCCTTTAACTCGTATGATGCCAGTGTGGACACACAGCTTTGTCACTGATATTCCTGTTCTTTGTTACTCTGCACTTTGCCACCAGCATCCAGGTTTCTGTGTGTATCCATAATGGATAATTTAAAGATATGCATTCCATGGAGGAGTTCAGAAAAAGTGAAGTGCAAATATACATTTCATTGCCTAGGTTTCCGTCTTCACTACATACATATATAAATATATATATAAAATAACATTATGTGTATTACTACTGTATTACTAATGATATCAATGTTGTTAATTGGTGTTTGTTGTGTGTATATTAACAGTGTCATCAGATGAGGATATACCCATGGAATTCTAGCTTTTTTCTAAACTTAGACCAGCATATGCTAAATAAAAAAAAATTATTAACAATAAATTTGGCCTGTAGTAGAAGAAACAACAGCTTTGGATCTATATAATAACCCCTGCATGTGTTTTCTTATTTTGAATTTCCTCCATAAATAGATGAGAAGGTTTATTCATCTATTACTTACTTACACTAAACTGGTGAATGATAGTAGTAAAAAGCTTTAAATCTATTTCTGCAAAGAACGGTATTACCAATTTCTGTTACAAAGATCCAACAGAAATGTTATCATTCCAGTTATAATCTGAAGAATTTGATCATGGGAGCAACAAAAACAACTAATTAACATTGGGCAGGGTATTTCAGACCCCATCTTGTTGCTCAGCTGGGATAAGAAACCTTCTGACTTAAGAGCACTGCATGCAGTCCACGGAGCTGCTGTACATTGACCTCTACACCACATGTTGCACAACAGCCTGTAGCTTGGGTTTCAAACTCTGATGAGAAGTGTCTGGAATGCTGCCAGAATCACAGCTCTGATTGATTTGATTTAATGTAACTGTATGATGTAACTCTATCCACATCGCTTAGCAGAACCTGAGCTGAGGTTTTACCTTTGAATCCTCCACCGACTCAGTCACTGTAACAACTGCTTTGCCAGATGAACACACTTACCTGCAATAAGTTAATATTATTAACAGATACAATATAGCATCATTTTCATAGAGAAAAACATCAGCTGACAGTAGAGAGTCACTTGAGCTAGAAGTACTGACTGTTTGGGGGGATATGCCCAACTATTGGGTAAAAAAGAGTGGAAGTTTTGGGGGGTGTTAGGATGGAGGTAATGGTACAATATCATAAAGCCATTGCTGTGTTGGACACTTGTTCCATAACATCCAGTGGAATCCCCTTTTCCCCAAGCCTGTGGGGCTTTTTGTGGGAGGAGGCTGGTAGAGGAGGAGGAGGAGTTAGGAAGAATGAACAGGGGGACAGAAGGGAGAGTGGGGGGAAGAAGAAGAGAAACTGAAATGCTGATTTGGCTTTCTATGACATTAGGAACTAAAGTGGAGGCTTTAATTAACTAATTTGCTCATCATTTTCCATATTGAAGCCTAAGAGGTTTTTACTCTTTTTGGTATCATCATGTATTTCAAAGGGGCATCTTTACACTGGGTTAATGAAATGTGTCCCCACAGAAACTTACTCAACAGAAGGAAAGTGTATCCCAACTTTTTTTATGCAAATCAAGGACAAGGTAAACAAAATTAATGGATTTACACCATTGTAAAAGCTATGCAGACAAAGCCAGTGATTTTGAATTGAAGAAACAAAAAATACAGAACCTTCCAAGGACTTGGTACACATAAATGACTGCTGTTTCCATTCTCAATGCATAAGAAGCTTCTCTAGTTTGAAATATGTCCCTGCCCATGGCAGTGAGTGGACTAGGTGATCTTTAAAGTTCCCTTGCAACCCAAACCATTCTATGATTCTGTGTTCCTATGTTCTGTGTAAATACCTTTTATTCACCTGTTTTTATATTTGAAAATTCTACACAGTACACTTATCCTTCTGATTGCAATGGAACTTGTTTACTGCCCTAAAAAGGTTGTTATTCATTAAATTCTATCTTTTTTTCCTTGGAGGATTTCCACATCATGCTGCTGAAGATGGTGAAAGACTTGGATGTGAAATGGAGGCTGATAGTAACAGAAATGAGCCTTCTCATTTTATTTCAGAGGTCTGCCAGCGGTCTGACAATGCTGTTTCTGTAATGAAAATGGCTCCAGACAAAAGTAAACAAATCTAAGTAGAAATTAGGCATTGTTTCTACAACATAATTACTGCTTTTGAAGTAATCGTGAAGCAATTTTCACTTATTATCGTAAAAAGGGTACATTAATGTCAGCAAAAGATAGACCTTTTGGTTGGAGATTCCTAGCAGAACAGAAGAATTTAAAGATGGGTTTTCCTTTATCTGCAGTCTATTTTCATTATCTACTGAGCAGTTCAACAGAGACAACTATTGTTCAGTGGTGCAATTAGTATTTATGTAATCAACAGCTGTTCCAAAGTAAAAGATTTAGAAAACCTATTTAGAAAAACAGATGTGGCCTGCAGCTAAAGTTCCCAAACTGCAGTAGTTTAGAGGAATTCTCAATCAGTAGTACATTTATGAGTTCTTTTCTAGAGGATGGCTTAAATAGAGATTATTTGGTAACTATATGTTGAGCCATGCAAGTCTTTCTAGAAAGCTTCTAACACTCTCGTTGTTTACAGGTTCCAAATGTGGTCAAAACTCAAATCTTTTTAAATTTTTTTCCCTGGCTTGTTTTCATTTATAAAGGTGTGCAACAGGTTCTTGTCTGGACAAAATAGTGTCAGAGCTGGGAGATACTTTTTTTGAGTGAAGAGAGGCCATTTTACAGTATGTTAACAAAAAACATGTCCATTGGGCATCACCGTTCAAAGATGTGCTTGGTGTGTGTGGCCTGGACCATTAAGAGACACCAGACTCAATGGGAGAGTTTTGCAAATGGGAGGCAATTGGATTTGAAAGGCTAGAGAAGTGCTCTGTAGGAAATACAGTTCCAGTATTTTCCCAAGATAAATCCAGGATGAAGCAACTTGAAGGACAGATTGATAGATCTCAGAAGTGTCAGTGTAGATGTTTATTTAATCTTAATTGAAAGTTGCCTCAATGACATACACCTGGGAGTTCCTGTCTGGCACCTTCACAAAGTCTTATAAGATCCTTGTTGGCCTGAATCACCCTAAGTGCATAATGATCCATCATACCTTATGTTTTTAAATAAGAGAAACTTCTGAGCCACTTTCTGGGGCTGTCAGAAGTACTTCATCATCACAGCATGGTGAATGCCCATAATTGTCCCAGAAAGTGAAGACCCAGCAGCTCCACAAGTCATGTGAATTGTGCACTTGCCATCTCTCAGGAGGCAAGTTTTGAAGGAAAGCTACTCAATGAAATCAAGCTGAAAATTAAGTGCATCAGCCTATCTTTAAAGGCAGTCTTGGAAGAAGAGGCATTTATGTATGAAAAATATATTCTTAATTAAAACCTTTACAGAAGGATTGGGTGAGGGCAATACAAAAGAGTTCAAGTAGAAAAAGACTTCCTGCATTGCCAAATGTGTTTCATGGTGTACTACCTATTGGAAAAGGTTTCCTCATTCAGATGTCATCTCTGTTCCCATATTCACTCGCAATTTTGAATTATTCTCCAGTCCTTTCATTCCCATCAGGAAGAAAAGCCAGACCTATTGCCTGGATCCAAAGTAATTTCTTGCCCTGTCCCAGATGGGAGTCCTATTTTGGGCTCTTGTTTCACTGTGATTTCCACAGGCATTTACTGGCTGGCTTCCAGCTCCTGCTCCTGCTCCCCTTCCAGGTGAGGTGCTGGGAGCCTTCCCAGGGATGCTGAGCTCCCTGAGCTTCCTCTGCCTGGCACCCCTGGGAGCACATTCCTGACACCAAGCTTGTTGTCCCTGGGGAGTGCTGTGGCAGCACCTGGAGGGCTTGCTCCCACTGTGGCCTGTGGGAAGAGGGGCTGCCTTCAAAGGCAGGAGCTGGGTGTGAGAGCCAGAGGGAAAGCATGAAATCCCTGCTCTGCCTTCAATGGAATCCCTTCAAGCACTCCAGTTCAGGCACCCGTGTGGGGAAGCCTTGCCAAAGCCTCTGTTGGGTTTGCACTGAGGACCAGCTCTGGGACAAGGAATTCATCTGCTATGTAAAAACTTGTTTACTTGATGTGAAGAAATAATTCTGCTCCCACAAATGCCAGTGCTCTGGCTGGGACATTTTCAGCTTTCATTTGTAGTGGTGAAGTCTGTGTTTTTTAAAAAATAGCATAAGGATGTCTGCAGGGGCCTTCAGAATGTGTCAGAGCAAGTCTGCCAGACCACTGTGCAGCAAAGAGACACTTGAAATGGATGGCAAAAGTGTGGGACAAAACTACAGCCTGCACTTGGATTCTGTAAATCAGGTTTTACAGCTGAATTAGTCCCATCCCAGACTTAACTCTGCTGGCCGTGAGGTCAGTCTGGGACATCAGAAAGTGTTGTGGGGATTGGGACATTTTGAAGGGCAGACATCAGAGGGACACAGTGGGCAGCTAATGACCCACTGGTGGTTTGACCAGCAGTAGCTAGCATCCGCCAGGCTTTCCTCATTGCCCTTTAAATCAAAGGTCCTCTGGAGCAGTTCATTTGGGGACCCAAGGATTGCTTCAACTCCTGGGCTGCCCTGTGCTGAGAGCAAGGAAACACATGGGGCTGGGAATATCCATGGTGAAATCACCACGTGCCTTGAGCAGCTGACAGGCACACAGCCCTGAGAGCCTGGAGCTGCACTCCAGCTCCAGCCCCAGCACCAGGGCTTGGCTGCAGGTCTGAACCCAGGGCAGAAAGGACATGCAGAGTCCATTTGGGCTATGAGGTGTGGGATTCTTCTTAATTTCATTTTTATTTCAAGTTCTGTTAAAGAAATGAGTAGTGAAACTAGGTAATCAGCTAATGTTAATGATAGCTTGTCACATTTCTAGCTGTGCTGATCTGATCTGATTTGCCTCTAGCCTTGGCTTCAGACAGTTGAATGCACCTACACTCCTGGTCATGATGACAGTGTTCTCAGCTTTAGAACATACTAACAATCTTCCCCATGTTTTCTTTTTTTGTGGGAAAGAAGTTGGTAATAAGAATTTTAACCAGGAAATGTCAAGACAAGATAGGTGTCTAGGCCAGGAGAAGAGGCTGGACTAATAATACAGGTTTCAGAATTGTTTTCATGAGCCAGCAAATACCATGCTGCACTTTTAAAGGACTATTTCAGGACTAGTTTTGCAATTCACCTGATTTCACTGATAAAGTAAAGAATACTTCTTTTTTTCTTTTTGTGAGCTTCGAAAGAGACTTAGATGATGTTTCACTCCCTGGTGAGCCCCCCTCAGCTCTTCAGATTTGCAACAGTCAGCACGGGGAAGGGAAAAGTTCCTTCTTGGGATGTGCCTGCTGCAGAGGAAACACTCCCCTCTTGCTTCATGTGAGTGTTATGCAGAGATTAATCTGTAGGGAAGACACTTTTCCTCACTGACCATTTAGCCTTAATTCCTTCATCTTACACACATGCCCTCAACATTTTCTGTCTTAGCAAGGGGTAACTTCCATGTTTGGATCTGAGGTTATTGCCAAGGTTTTGTAAGAGGGAAACTAAGCTGTGTGTAGGCCAGTGCTCTCTGTAGAATCATCACAGAATCACAGAATGGCTTGGGTCAAAAGAAGATTTTTAGTTCCAGCCCCCCTGCCATGGGCAGGGACACCTTCCACCACACCAGGTTGCTCAAAGTTCCATCCAACCTGGCCACTTCTCTGGGCAACCTGTTCCACTGCCTCACAATAAAGAATTTTTTTTCCTAATATCTAATCTAAATCTACTCTCAGTCTGAAGCCATTCCCCCTCATCCTGTCACTTACATGCCCTTGTAAAAAGTCCCTCTCCATCTTTCCTGTAGGCTCCCTTCAGATACTGGAAGGCCACAATTAAGTCACCCTGACACCTTCTCTTTTCCAGGCTGAACAAGCCAAATTCTCTCAGTCTTTCCTCACAGCAGAGGTGCTCCACCCCTCTAATCATCTTGGTGGCCCTCCTCTGGACTTCCTCCAACAGTTTGATGTTTTTCCTGGATCCATTCTCACTATAAGAAAGTACTGCACTTGCCAAAATTGGTGTTCTTCATCAGGTAAAGTTTGTCTGTCACTTTTACAAAAAAGGCAAAGGAAGTGGAAGTGTGGATGTTTGGGAAGCCTGACTTTGCCCTTGACACAAAGCTATGATTTGTGACTAGAAGGCTGAGTGCTTGATCAGACCATGGCAGCTGTGGGGCAGAACATTTGCACCTCCATCATTCAAAATGTCCTTCTCCATGGAATGGTTGATTCCTTGTGCTGTGAGTGTTTTTGTGCACCTAGGCAGCACAAACAATAGCTTTTGTGACAGACATCCTAATACCTTGATGCAGGGAGCCATTTATCCTCTAAAGTCTCCCTGCTGTGAAATAAAGCCTGGCTACAAGTCCTAACACATCTGGTCTCCTGTCAGAACTGCTGTAGGTCCGGGGTGATATCAGTCCAGTTCTGTCCAGATAATTTCATACTGGTCCAAGTTTCTTGCATCACACAGCTGGTGTGGACATCATGGGCTGCCTGAAAATCATGTAGTACATTTCAAATCTGCAGGCAGACAACTGTGCCCTTACCTGCCTTTGAAGTGACTGAGCAGGTCATCAGAAACCACTGGGCATGAGATGAGCAATGACAGGCTACCATGAGTGAAGAGATCTGCACCTGCCCCTCCTCTTCCCCTCATGAGGATGCTGAAGGCAGAGATGAGGTCTCCTTTCAGCCTCCTCTTCTCCAGACTGAACAAACCAAGTGACCTCAGTCTCATTATACTTCCTTCCCAGGCCCTTCACCATCTTTGTGGCCCTGCTTTGTTCATTCTTTAATAGCTTAATGTCTTTTTTATGTTGTAGTGCCCAAAACTGGACACAGGACTCAAGGTGAGTCATACAAGGTTAAGGATATCTACATATCATTATCAGAAGTGCATAATTTGGAGATGGATCCAGCCAGATTACAATTGAAAATGAAAAAGTAATTAGGGTTTTCTTGTTTATTTGGGAGGAGACTAGGGTGGAGAAAGGAAGATCTAAACATGGGAAAAGGGCTAATAGATTATAATGATGCAAGCACAGCTGTCCACAGGTACCTGCCCTTTGTCACCACAGCCTGAAGCAGGACCATTAGCCAAGCCTGTTGTTGTGATCATACCACGCATGCCTAGCTTGTTTCCAGAACCAGGAGACCCAATGTGCATTCAGTTGCCAGCAGGAGAACACCCAGGATGGACAAATTGAGCATCCCATCATCACCATGTTGGTATCTGTTCCAGGACTGATGGCATCAACACCTCCCTGCCAGCCTAACATCAGTATTTGTGATACAGATGTTGGTTACATACTTCTTAACAGATTGATTGCTCTGCTTCAAAATGCTGTGTGTGTTTTACTGACTCATCTTGGAAAATTTCCTGTCACTCAGCCAAGATGTAATAGGGAGAAAAATGAAGGTCTCCAGGCAGGGCCTGAGGATGAAGCCTGCAGTTGTCCCTTTGAGGACTCCAGAAATGCTCTGAGAAGCTCATACAGTTTTTATGTTGTTTTCTTTGGATCTTCAGGGCTCAAGCTAATCTAAATTACACCAAAGCCCAGGATAACTTGCCAGACTAAATGGTGAAGAGGTTTCAGAGATTACCTGTTCACATTTATCCTACAGATTTCACAAGGTTTGCTAGATTAAATAGAGACATTTTTTCCCATGTCACTTTTTGTACCTCTCTAGTACTTTTTAGTGGTAGAAAGCTATGAAAAAATCAGAGTTCTACACCACAAAGATTTTGAACATCAGCTGAGCACTGGGGTCTTACAGAACATCATGTGCTCGGTACATCTTCATTACTGCACCCTGTACCAGGCATTCTCCTCACACCACTGCATTTCCAGAGCTCATTGCCCTGCTTACCTGCTTGT
Source organism: Drymodes brunneopygia (assembly GCA_013400955.1). Classification (NCBI taxonomy): domain Eukaryota; kingdom Metazoa; phylum Chordata; class Aves; order Passeriformes; family Petroicidae; genus Drymodes; species Drymodes brunneopygia. Next base: position 757,843 of record VZTZ01039910.1, read on the forward strand.
CACAAAATGATTACTGAAGGGGGGGAATAGGGATATTTGTTCTGTCTCAAATATATGGTTTGTAAATGGGAATCTAGGGGTCTAGTTCAGTGGGAAGTTCCTTGAATAGGGGTTTCTTCATGTGCTTCTCATTCAATCCCTGGGACTCAAGCAGCCCAAGTGAATTCTGTTCCCAGAGCTCCAGCTTCTCTGCCTGCAGATCTGGAGGCACAAGTCAGGACTAAAGCCTGTGTCACCTCTTACTCACTTGTCCCTCATCTTGTTTTGAGTTCTGGCTTGGGTTAAGGTGCACTGTGGTTGCCATTTGGGTATAGACCCTTCTTGCCACTGACAATGAAACAAGAAAGGGATTGATGAAAATGGGAACTGAAACTCAGGAGGTCCAAAGTACATTCCCACCTTAGCTCAGGATCCTTCGTGTGATCTCAGGCATGGGTCTTAAGCTAAACTGTCTGCAAAATGGAAATAACACAATCTTGCTTTCCTAGAGCACTTGATATAAAAATAGCACAATAATAAGAGTTGTGTTTACACCTTTTAGAGCAGTGTAGGACAGCCTGATCTGTTCCATTCATGTCACATTGAATGTGTACATGTATACAGCACTGTTGGCAAGTCTCCCTGCAATTGCCTGAGTCAGCTTTGCTGGTTTGAATGAATTCCTCTGGGTGGTGGATTTGATGCAGTTCATTTTATCAAGCCTTCCTGGGCTTTCTGACAGGGTAATTAATAGCAGCACACACACAACATTGGTAGGTTCTGTGTGGCTCTTATTGTGAAACACTTGTAATGATGAAACATTTTCACCTGAAGTCCTGAGGACCGAGTCTATAGGGTGTTAATAAAATTAATTGAACAGAGTGAAAAGAATCCCAGGGAGGGCAAGACCTTTCCTTCTGGCAAGCACAGGTATTTTGCAAGTGGATGTGCTGCTCTGACAGAGGAACTGAAGTGATGGAGTAAAAAACCTGCTTGTTTCCAGACAAAAAACAGCCTGGTCCTCATTCTCCATTCACTTTTTTATGTCTGCAGCAGACAGAAGTGTCTTGAACACCTCCAACTCTGCCTTCTCAGTATCCTCCTGGCATGTAAGACATGGCATTGAGCCATGTGGAACAGAAAGCTTGCTCCTGCTCTGCTGTACTTGGTGTTTTCTTCCACAGGTCAAGTGACATAAATTCCCCATACATTTTCTTTGTGATTTCTTTGGCTGTTGCATTAATGGATACGTATTAACCCTGAGGAAGAAATGCTTATGAGGTGTAGGTTCAGGATGTACCTCTCATTGCAGTAATTGATGTCTGAGAGTGCTGGCAGGATAAACTCTACGGTTCAATCCAAAAATGAGTTTATTATTTTACCATTCAGGAGCCTGGATAAATTGTGGGCACAGATTTTACCTCAGCAAAAGATTAGTCTCCTCAAGAGACTGGCATCTTCATGCTTGATGTGACACATAACACATGGAGTTGGTGGAAGGCAAAAACACCACAGGTTGAGTGTTGATGGGAGTTGAGTGTGTGTCAGCCCAGAGCCACTCTGTGATCTCTACTAGTGTCCAGAAAAGACAGCAAGATTAATTCTGCCCTGAAACTACCAGAAAGATGAGGGAGGCATCATGAATAAATGAAGAAGGACAAGGAAACACATAGGAACTAATTTTTTTAAATGCCCATTTCTGGAGAGTCCTGCAATCATGCTTTCATTCTCTTTCTTTCTCTGCTTTTTCTGTGCCCCCATTGATTTTACCCTCCCCTCTCATCAGTAAGTTTTAGCTCTTGGTGTTTTCTAGAGGAACTGAGATCTGAAAAGTGCTGGTTGAGGGGCCTCAGGTTAGAGGAGAGGTTCTGTTCCCCTTACTATGGCAAAAGACAAGCTCAGTTCTTATTCAACAGAAAGGGTTCCATGTGGGATGGAGAGAAAAAAGGGGAAAAATGGATGAATGTCCACATTGTGGAAGTGCATAATTTCAAAATTACATGGAGTCACAGCTAATTATTATCAACATGCTAAACATTTTTTGCACCCCATGTTGTATTCTTATTATCAAACATGAAATACGTTCTTTAGCAGCAATGAATAAGGTCTGAAAAAAATGTGCACAACTTAATTCTGAGGCTGCTGGACTGAAAAGATGAAGATATGAGTTTCTGAGGGGGGAAGAGAATGAGAATAGGAAAAGGAGATTAACAAGCTATTTTAGTATTTTAGATCACATATTAAATTTTTTATATATGTTTTTTCTTGATAAGGATAATGAGGGTTGTTTACATTACTCAGGGGTGCCACACAGAAGAGCTGCCAGGAAAGCTTAGAAAAAAGACAACTTCGTGGATGAACTACAGCTCCAAAGGTTCAAACTACCAGCTGCAGGGTATGCCAGGGGCCATGTGGTTTTGTGCAGCTATGTAGTGGTTTTCAGGGATGTGTGGCATGCAAGTGGTAGTCCGAAGAGGCCTTTGGAGTCTGAAGAGGGATTTGGATGCTTTTGAACCATGTCTTAATATTATTCCTGCACAGTTTTGTTGTTTCAGAAAGTTCAGAGAAACAGATTCCCTTTGAAGAGGCTTAAAACCAAACTGTCAGGTGTATTTTCTTTTTTTCATAATTCACCCCAGCCCTCAAAGTGTTCTACGCTTTCTGCAGATAGGGGAGGAGGCTGGGGGATAGTTCAGCAATCTTCATGCACATTAGCAGCCTCAGCAGTAAGGCTTACTTTTCTCTGAGGAATTTATGATCTTGCTAGAGAAGAGACATCTAAATAAAGAAATACAAGAAAGTGATGGTGTGGGAAAACTTAGCTGTGTCTCCCTCAACCAGTGTCTTCCAGTTTGATCTCACTTTGCTGTTAAATACTTATATTTGGCATCATTCTGAAGTGCTTCTCATCACAATGAATGTACAAATCATGTTAATTAATGAGAGTAGCAGCCAAAAAAAAAAAAAAACCAAACAAAAAAATGCTAACACTTTTCTGCCATAGTCAAGAGCTCTTGAAAAACTTGTCCTTGATGTTGTTTTGACTGAACAAAAATAAGATGCATAATCACTATTAGGCTTGATTGACTACATAATTCTTTCTATTACACTGATGAAAAGTACATGGCAGGAATTCTAAGCCTTGTACAACTTTATTGCCACACACCCATATTGCTAAATAGCTGAGCATCTCCTTGACTTGGACATTTATCACTGAAGGTGTTGAAATGTCTGAGGTAGTCCACAATAGTTTTGGCATGATGGAGAAAAAAATCCTTCCTGTTGATGTAAAATCTCTGTCAGGCACAGGATTAGGGTATGATATTGTGAATCAGCACAGTGCAGATGGAGAAGCTGTAAGCACCAAACAATGAGCCTGAATTTAAGTAACACCCTTTCTGACCTCAGATAACAACTCATGCTGCTCACTGGGATGCTGAGCCCCTGGCCACACTGCAGCAGCCAGGTTCCAAGAGACCTTCTTCAGTCACAAGGACACAGCAGTGCAGATCCCATGCCAGGTCCCTGTAGATCCCATGCCAGAAGGGAAGGGTGCAAGTAGTGAAGTTCTCAGCAAAGGCTGCCTTGTGTGTCATTAAACTCATACCCTATCAGTCGTTCAGCGGTTGCTCCCCAACTCTCCCACAGCAGCCAAACATTTTCTTGTGGGCTCAGACACTGAAAGAGAAATAGAAATTTACAACCAGGGTTTATTCAGTTCCTTCTCCATCTTTAGATGAGAGATGATGAAAACCTCATACCTGGCTCACTCACCACCAACAGCGAAGTGATGCAAGTTGCTTAGCAGGGTCACACAGAGTGTCTGAAGGACAGACTTTCCTGTGTACCCACTGTTCATCTCAAAGCTGAATCAGGTTTATATGCAAACAAGGAAGAAAATGAGCTGGGTTCCCCCACAGCTAAAGATCAATGCAGTGTGAAGTTTTTAAATGCAAGACTGGTCCTGAAAATGCACTTACAACCTTTCCCTAAAAGCTTGCCATCATTCAGAGCTGCTGTCTTGGCAGGAGTTAAATGGAGCAGAACTGGGTTCTTACCCTCCCACCTGAACAGATAATCTTTGAGATCTCTGGTACAGTAGCCTGGTGTTGAGTCAATAGGTAGAGAAACCAAAATATTTCAAGTGGTTGACAGCTTTTATAGCTTGAAAGCTGTGGCTGACACAGCTGCATCTATGGCATTACTGAGCTGTCAGTCATATGCTCTTCAGTGCTTGGTGACCATTTTTCTGGTCTTATGGCAAATCACCCCTTGATTCTCTTCCCCTTCTTGATCAGTCTGTCTTTAATAAAATGCTATTGATCGCTACTGGGCTTCCCAGGCACAAAACAGACTCTCAGTGCAAATTCAGGTTGTCTTTGTGGCCAATTCTTGCCAGTGTCATGGGGTGGTGGGATGGGAGAGGCTGCAAGGGAACACCTTCATTAAGGAGTGGAAGGGGGAGAGGGTCAGCAACAAGCAGGGAAATGTCAGTGGGAGTGAGGAAGCTCCAACAGCCCTGAGCCAGGCAACCTGAACTGAAGAAGGCAGACAGACAAGGCAGGCAGCACACAGCAGGATGTGGGAGAGAGTCTGAAGCTAGCTGCACTACTACAGGTGAGGAGGGGTCTCAGGAAAGGAGAGGATACATATGTCTGAAGGTGCTAGAAGATCAGAGCAGGGGTCTCTGCTCTGTGACTGGCAAGTGGGCAGAGCAGGAACATAGTGAGCTGTAGCAGACAGGATGTTACCTCATCTGGCAACGACAGGAGGTGCTGCTGGAGATGGGACTTGAGAACAGGCACAGTAGGGCTGGATTCCTTTTCTTTCCGCTGAAGTCCAACGACAGCAGACTCCATCAGAATCCTCTGGAGTTGGGGCCTGGCATACAAACACATTGAGAGCTGCTATTCATGGGAGCAGTGCAAACAACCCAGGGGGCTGGCTCACAGCTCCCATCAGTCACACGTGAAACTCTATTTATACCTTCCTACACAACCAAATGAGCTGTGATTAACAAACACAGGCTATTTCAAGCCTCACAGACTAGGCTTGATGTTAATTAAAAAAGGGGATGGAGAGGGAAAAAAAATGTTTTCCAGCTCCCCCTTGTGCCTTTTATTGGTCTTTGTTGTGTTCTCAGTTTTGCTGGCAGTCTCGATGTCCTGCCTCCCAGAAGTGACTTAAAGGTTATTTGATTATACGAGGACTGTTCTGTCTTACAGCACAAACATCATCCCCTGGGAAACTTAGGAGATGCTCATGCTGCAAGTCCATGCCTTCACGCCTGCAGCTGATGGTCCCCATCGAGCCCCGAGTGCTGGAACTGTGTCTGTTGTGTGCATGTGCACACAGGAGTGTTTGTACATGTGTGTGTCTGTGTGTATCTGTGTGCATGAGCACTCAGTGGCTGGCCAAGTGGAATCTCTGTGTTTATAGAGGAGAAAGCTAAGTTGTGAACCCTCCTGGTCTGGGGGAAAAAAAAAAAGAGAAAATCAGGAAAAGGTGAATCCTAAGACACAGAGTAAAAATAAAAAAAGCAAAACCAATAACTAAAATGGAGGGAAGTTAAAGGTATCTGGTATTATTATTTCCAGGCCCCAGAGAAAGCATAGAGGCTGGTGTTGACTCCTGATCTGTAAAGAGCTGCTTGCTCTTAAAGCTCATTCCCTCATCTTTTTTCACCAGAAGAAACAGCAGCTGAGAGGGGAGAGGTGGGGCAGGAGCCATGGGCAAAGGCAGAGACCCTACAGAGACATCACTTCGAGGCTCCAGCTCTAATGCTGCAATTTCTCCCCCCCTCCCCTCACCAAATGCCCACCACCAAGAGGAGTTCAGTAAACAGCACTGCAACCCAATTATGCCCAGCAGTGATTTAGGGCTCTTCCCACCCCCTAATTCCCTCCTGCTCCCTTGCTGTGTTCCACGGCTTGTGCTGTGAGTGTGGTGCCTGTTTGTGGGGCTGATGCTCTGCCCAGCCCCGATGCAGAGGCTGCAGTGAGAAATGGCTGTGCATTGCTGAGCAGCTGGAAGCAGTTATTAACTGAATTTGACATCCGAGCTGAACTACAAATGCATCTGGGTGGCTTGAATTGTTCTTAATTATATTTTTATTTTATTGTTTTCATTTCGAGCTGTGCTCTACCACTACTCTCTGTACATCTCTGTGCTGTGCATTTTCTTTGCTTCCAGCCCAGAGTAATTGCTCCTTGTCGTGCTGTGTTTGCCATTTTAATTTTTTATCATCTCAGATACTTTCTTTTCTTTCCCCCTTTTGATTATTTGGTTATGTCATTCCCATTTGCCCTGACATTTCAATAAATTCACTTCTACATTATCTTTGTCCCTAGAGCTGCAGTTTATCCCTCTCTTTCTAATGTCTCTGTCTCAAAGCTGTATATAAACTGTTTATTTTTTCCTAACAGTTTCCCTTTTGGGCTGAGCAGCAAGCAGTAGCAGAGAGCAGCGTGCTGGGCTGCAATCCTGGAGCCAGAGTGCCCCCTTCCAGAAACGCTGAGGAATAACACAGCTCTCTTTAGGGGAGGAAGCACAGCCAGGCAGAACTCTGCAGCTCAGGGTCTAGCCACAGATTATTATCCAGGCACTTAGATGAGACTTACTAAAAGGATGCTGCTGCAAATGATGTGTAAGGAAGTGAAGCTTTTTGGAGTACATTCCGAGATTGAGAGAATGCCCTTTATCCTCTGAATTTTTCATCTCCCTCTCTTCTTTATGTGCCTGTTTTTGTCTCTTTCAATCTTGCACTTTGATCCTTCCAGCTAAGAGCTCAGAGGAAGGGTCTACAGTGGTGGTGGGCTGGGGACAGAGTTCTTCTCCTGCATGCTCAGGTTGTGCATGAGGAGGTGCCCTCCTGCAGGACAGCACTTTTCCCCTTGGCAGCAGCTGATTCCACCCCAGGCAGGCACTGTCTGTTTGGTCAAGGCTTTGGGCTTTGAGCTTCAGCAGATGCTGACAAATTTCACTCTGTGGTTAAAGGCTGGTCTCAGCTGGTCAGTCCAGTCACTTATGGAGGGAACAGCCCATCTTCCAGCATCACTGGAGAAAAAGAGGCTCAGGGGGGACCTTATCACCTGAAAGGAAGTTGTGGACAGGTAGGACTTAGTCTCTTCTCCCAAGAACAAGAGGAAGTGGCCTCAAGTTGCACCAGAGGAGGTTTAGATTGGATATTAGGAAAAATTCTTTTACTGAAAGTGTGATCTGGCATTGGAACAGGAAGCCCAGAGAAGTGGTGGAATCAGCATCCTGGATGTGTCCACAAAACTGTAGGTGTGGCTCTTGGGGACATGGTTTAATGGTGGATCTGGCAGAGTCAGGTCAATGGTTGAACCTGATGATCTTAAGGGTCTTTTCCAACCTTAATGATTAAGAACCTGTGATTCTTACAGTTTTTTGATCAGCAGGGAGATATGAATGGGGTTCACGGGCCTTGCCTTTGGTCTCTGGCTGCCATGGAGTAAAATCTGGCGACTCAGTTTAAAGGGGCTGATGAAGATGGGTTTTGAGGGAGCTGTTGACCTTTGTGCAGAAGAGGGGTGGCACAGCCAGCCATTGCATCCCAGAGTTTCTGGGGGAGGCACAGGATGGATACTGCTAGGTGAAGAGGTGAGTGGAACAGAGGAGTATGATACTCTCTTAACCTGCCTTTTTTGGGGCTTAATAGTGCTTACCTTGTCACTACTCTCTGAAGCAAGGTCCTCACAAGTGTTTTGTTTTCTGTAGCAACAAAATGACTAATACCTTGAACCGTGGTTTGAACTGTGAGTTCACCCCAACAGCCCTGTGGATACAGGTCTCTCTGAAGTGCTTGTGTTGAAAACATTTGTCCATTTGAAGGTGGAACACAGAGAGTGAGACAGACCTCAATGTTAAAACTGTTCTCAGCACGGAGGAGGCTGTGGTCACACCTGCATCGGGAGGAAATGTGAAGGAAACATACTGTCCACACTTCATTCGAGGGAGGTATGAACACATGTGGCTCGTTTGAAACTGTAACACTGGGTTTAAGGTAAATGTAACAACATTTTGCAATCCTTTTCAAATACTGTTCTTACTACCATTAAACTTTACTAGTGTATAAGAAACACCATTTTCCTTCAAGGCACTCCTTTTAGACTTCAATAAAAGTCTTCTTGCACTAACAAGCCACTGGAGTCTTGCTCTTTCTTGTATCTTTTAAGACACTCCAAAGACAAAACCTACCATGGTAGCTGTGTGTTGAAGTTCCAGGGCAGGAAGGTCCCTTCCTAATACATGGCAGATCCTCAGCACTTTGGGGAAGACACAGGCCCCTGTGAAGGCTGTCCCAGCAGTCAGCTATTATGGAATGGGAGGCCGTGGTACTCACACGTGGTTAGTGCTGTGCTGTGCAGCCAGGGAAGCTCGGACAGAGCGAGGGAATGTGACATGTCCAGGAGCACATAGTGAGCAAAGGACAGACTGGAGAGTAAACCCCAGCTGTTCCTCTCTAGGCCTTACCTTCACTACACCACTTTATCATTTTAAGCCATAGCTGCAGTAACACCAGGAATGTGACCCACAGCAGTGCAGTCACACTCATTCAGGTCTTGCCACTGCCAGGCTGGCCAGACCGAGCAGCACCACAGGCTCTGAGGCACTGGTGCTGCTGCCTCAGGTGGGGATGCACAGTTCTGGGGGATGCACACTCCTGACTGAGAGCACCTTCCTGTCCCTGAGCCAGCCTCAGGAATGCTGAGCCTGAGCAGGTAGGAATGCACAAGTGCTGTGCTGTGAGAGCACTGGCACAGAAATACGGCTGCACCCCAGCGGGACGGGGCTGAAGTTGATTTCTCCTCTGTGGAAATCTCAGCAGCTGGTAGACATCGGGTGGTTTGTACAGTGCAAAGTACTGTGGTTGGGTCACTGAGCTGAATGAGCTACCGAGCCCAAACTGTGCCATTTTGTAAGCCAAGAGGCAGCCACTGCATCAGGGCTGCATCGAAAGCAGCGTGGCCAACAAGTCAAGGGAGGAGGTTCTCTCCCTCTACTCTGCACTCATGAGACCCCATCTGGAGCACTGCATCCAGGTCTGGGTCCCCCAACATGAAAAGGACATGGACCTGTTGAAGTGAGTCCCGAGGAGGGCCACAAAGGTGGTAGAACAGCTGGAGCATCTCTCCTATGAAGACAGGCTGACATGGTTGGGGATGGAGGAGACTCTGGGGAGACCTCATAGCAGCCTTTCAGTACCTAGACAGGGGCCTACAAGGAGAGGGATTTTTTACAAGGGTGTATTGTGATGGGACAAGGGTTAATGGCTTTGAACTGAAAGAAGGCAGGTTTAGATTGGATGTTAGGAAGAAATTCTTTACTGTGAGGGTGATGAGGCACTGGAACAGGATGCCCCACCCCTGGAAGTGGTGGATGCTCCATCTCTAGAAGTGTTCAAGGCCAGGTTGGATGGGGCTTTGAGTAACTTGTTCTCATGGAAGGTGTCTCTGCCCATGCATTGAGCTGACCTTTAAGGTCCCTTCCAACCCAAACTATTCTGTGACTCTATGATCAGTAACTACATGACAGTGAGGGTACATATGCATGTCTGCAGACATGTGAATAGGCACACAAAGCTGTGCCCCAGTTCTGAGGGTCTTACAGTTTTCTCTTATTTCTAATGAAATGATAGGACTAAACAAGGAAACTCGTGGCACCAAGGCAAACTTAGCTCTGTCGTAACTGTTTCTGGCCATTTTGGGGGCTAAGATGGGTGAAGAGGCAAAGCAAATATTGCAGCAGCCATCCAGGGTTTGTGCTGAGCGTGTTTGAAAGCCAAGCCATATCTGGAAATCCTCACCACAGACAAGCACAGTGTGGACATCAGAGCCTCCAAGCACTTTGCTCTTCAGGCCCAGAACTATTTTTAATGATCCTGACCTGGTTAGAGACCTGCAGACACCTGGGGGGTGGGAAGGAGCAAACACAGGGACCTTCTCCATGATTTGAAAATAATTATTAGCTGTGAATGTAGTCACCAAGCCTTATTTATCCTGGCCCATCCCATGTTTGTCATCTCCTCATCTCCTCCACCCCCCATAAATGTGACACTCTCTTGTATTGGCTACAGTGCATTAGGAGGTTTTTCAGAGCCAGATTTTCAGTCTGAGCGTGGATCAGAAGCTGTGGTGCCTGGGGCAGCTAGGGGAGGCTGACACCCCTACAAATCAGCAAAGGCTGAGCCCACAGCCTGCTTGTTTGTGCCAAGGAATTTTGGCTGCAGGTGTAAGCTAATTCCTGGTATTGCTGGCAGGCAATCCCGTAACTATTCACAGCAGTGCTTTTAATTCAGCCCACCACCTATGCTCAAGCGAGGCTCCTGTGCAAGAAACATGTGCAGAGCTTACATGAATTTAGCTCCCAAGAAAGGCTTTTTTATGGTGAAGTTAAAAAGTGAGGCATGAAGTTAAAAAGTGACACTCCACTTTGCCTCAGAAAACAGTGGAAGGACCTCTCCATTGGTGAAGCACCTATAGGAAAAATGGTACTTTTGTGCCCAGGATTATCACAGCATTTGCTGTGTGCAGATATATTAAAAGCAAGCAGGCATTGAGTGACAGCACTGGGCTTCCTGATACGTTGTCATTGTAGCACAGCACTTCTGAGAGTCACAGGGCAAATGGCTGTAAATAGTTACAGAATCAAAGAATCGTTTGTGTTGGGAGAGACCTCCAAGGTCATCAAGTCCAGCACTGCCAAATCCACCACTAAACCATGTTCCCAGGTGTCACATCTAAATGTTTTCTGAACTCTTTCAGAAGTGATGATTCCTCCACTTCACTGGGCAGCATGAACACCCTCTCAGTGAAGAAATTTTTCCTGCTATCCAATCTAAACCTCCTCTGGCACAACTTGAAGCCATTTCCTCTTGTCCTGTTGTTTGTTACTTGGGAAAAGAGACCAACCCCCACCTGGCTACAACCTCCTGTCAGGTATCTGCAGAGAGCAATAAGGTCCCTCTTTGGAGCCTCCTTTTCTCCAGGCTGAACACCCCCAGCTCCCTCAGATGCTGATCATCAGATTTGTGCTCCACACCCTTCACCAGCTTTATTGCCCTTCTCTGGACCCACTCCAGCCTCTCAATGTCTTTCTTGTAGTGAGGGCTAAAAAACTGAACACAGGATTTAGGCTGTGGCCTCACCAGTGCTGCGCACAGGGGGACAATCACTGCCCTGGTCCTGCTGGCCACACTATTGCTGACACAGGCCAGGATGCCATGGGCCTTCTTGGCCACCTGGGCACACTGCTGTCTCGTGTTCAGATGGCTGTCAACCACCCCCCCACTCCCCCCCACCCCCCAGGGCATTTCCCACCTGGCATCTTTCCATGAATTCCACAAATTACAGAAAACATGACTGAATTCTCCTTGTGAAGTGTAAGAACCAGCATTCATTTTGTGATGCATTAACCTGGCAGTTTTGCTCATACTCTCATAAAGGCACTAAGAGGACAGATGTTCCCCTGCAGGTGTGTGTGCAGGGGGTCAGTTTGGCCCTGTGTCAAACTCCCAACAAGGGAGTGCCTGTGCATGGGCACACAGAGGGCAAAGGCACACTGCACAGTAGGAAATGGGGCTGCCAAGCCACACACATGTTAAGCAGCAGGAGACAGGACTGGAGAGGTTCCTATGGGGCAAGGATAAGAAGGTGAAAAGAAAAAAATCCTTCATGCAGCTTTGGCTGAGCTCTGCCTCACAAGCCAGCCTGAGGGGCGCTAGCTCAGACATCATGGAAATGCAACATTGTTAAATTGTTAAATAATTTTTGCCATCCGCCACTGGGAAACCAGGTGCATGTTAGGTTGACCATTTACCCATGTGCTTTCTCTACCCCAAAGTGTTGTGCAGAGGAGAAGTCAGCTATCAGGATATGCACAGGTCTGGGCTGCTTCCTGGGGCTTCTGCGTGAGCAGAGGAAATGGGACCAAAGGATACTTGAGGTTCTCGAGATCCTCGCATATTCTGGGACTATGCAAGAACCAAGTCAGTCTCCAGCCTAGGTCAGAGACAATCTTCAGCTGTGTGCTGGCGTTTGAACCTGCCAAAGTGGCGTACAAGAGGGCATTAGTGTCAGCCTCATTTTATACAGCATTACCACTGCAGCTAATCCAGGGCTGCCTGCATGAGGCCTATGGAGCAGCACACACGATGGACAAGAGCTGTTGTACAGCAGCAATACAGCAGCAGGTCTCTAGATGTGCTTCATTTTGAGCTGCAGCTTCCAGGCCAGATGGGCTTTTGCCACACTGTGATTTTCCTCTGCCTTTGTACCATCTTACAAGTTGCTGTTGCATGGAATAATTTGAGTTACAGTCTTAAACTGAGTGGGTGGAGGGACAGAGAAGGGCCCTTTGAGAAGACAACACCCCCACCAAGTTTTAAGCATTTAACTTTACAAGTAATCCCCTGAGGGTCCTCCTCCAGCCAAAGGCAAAGGCAGTCCTGGGGCACAATGCAGAGGAGCAAACTCTGCCGTGGGAACTCAGGCCAGGCAGGAGACAGAAGAGTTCAGCCCCCAAGAGAGTGCAAGTTCTGCCTTCACAAACAACTAGGGTGTGCATTTACAGCAGGTATAAACTGCTCTGTGAAGGGACTTGGTGTGGCAGAGCAGTGTCTGCACAGAGGGAGGTTTTTTTTGGTGTCAATGGGCATTTTTGTTCCAAATAACCAGGAATGTGCAGCCCCTCAGCCTCCATGCACACCTGCTCAGCTCCTCTCTTGCTCGTGATGCTTCTGTGTCCTTGACCAATTTTCCTGCCCAGCAAGCACAGCCTCTACAGTGCTTTTAACAAACTCCCCATTGCAGCTCAGTCAGCTGCCAGGGGCGGCTGCCTCCAGGCTCTCCTTATACCTGGATGTTCCTCCCTCCCCACTCCAAACTTCAACTTTAAATAAAAAAAAGTAAATTAAAAGGGGAAAAAAAAAGGCGGCACTCACTGATGAAGGCTCTTGCAGCTGCTCGCTGTACTCATCAAAGAAGAGGAAGTGCCAATTACTTCCTTGTAGGAACTGTTTCTGTAATCAAAGTGCTCTGCGGTTGAGCTGCAAATGCAGATTCCCTCCCGCCCAGCACAGCCCCTGGGTCATGAGCCAGAACGGGAGGCAGCTGGCTGCCCACACCCTCATCAGTTTACACTTTCACACAGGAACACTCATAGCTCTGTTTTCCTTGTGACATTCACCATTTCCTGGTGGGGTGAGGACAGGCCAGGCTGCTGCTCTGGGCACGTTCACACTCAGGCCAGCACTGCAGACTCAGAGCCCAGCCAGCTCCCCATGAACAAGCACGAATGCTTCAGGCTCCCATCCCCAGAGCACCTCGCCAGCCTGGGAGGGAAGGAGAGTGAGGGGAACAGAATGATGTTTTTGCTGGGAAATGTTTTTCCTGCCCCCGCCATTTGCTGTGGTAAGGCTCTTGCAGCCAAACAGGCAAGAATTACTTGTGGCCCATCCAGAGCAACTCTGCAAAAGTTGCAAAGAGGTCTTCCCAAGGGCCTCCCAGGCCCTGAACTTCTATGCCTTGTGGCACTATTCACATTAAGGGGCTCAGACTCTGTGGCAACAAGGAAAGCCATGTGCAAACATGGCACCAGAGAAAACATGCCACAAAAAAATAAAAAGCATTTTTGTGCTGTTATTTTTTTCAGTGCCGGCAGTCATAATTTTGTTCAACTTTTTTCAGTGTGTGCTTTTTTAAAAATACCAGTAGATACAACATTTCCTGGAGAAGCTTCTCTTCTCTCCTAAAAGACTGCACATTCCAAACTAGAAAATCAAGCTAGAAAAATCAAACAGGGCCTTGCCCCTACTGTTTTTTCTCTACCTCTGTTATGACCCAGAGACTTGTCTTAACCAAACAATAACTTTTTTTTCAGTTTTTTCCTTTTCTCAGTTACAAAGTTATATTCTCCAAATTACAAGAGTGTTTAAAATAAGCATTTTAATGACATATCCAAACAAAAGCCCTGTAAGTGTAGCAAGTGAAGTGCACCAGAAAACCCCATCCAAGCACCGGGGAAGACAGAGCAGTAGCACAGACAGAGGGAGAGAGCAGCTCTCTCCCTGCCGCTGTGCCCCAGCACAGCCCCGTGACCTTACAGCAGCTGATGTTCTCATCCAGAAGAGAATCTCTTCAGCTTTGTTCATCCCAGTGTGCTGTCCTCCCTGCCAGATTTTGTACAGAGAAATACAAAGAACACAGACACACAAGTTTAGCTTGCTGACATAATGCCCATATTTAATCTTTTAAAACAAGAACAAAATCAAGAATAAAATCAAGAATAAAAATTTCATTTAAGTCATACAGTACATTAATCTTTCAGCAATGACCCAATCTACAGTACTCAAATGCCTGGCATGAAGTCTATTATCTCAGCATTTAACAAGTGTATAACCAGTGACACAGTAAAAGAAGAGCTCACAATACACAGCTAATACAATGAGTTTAGATTTTCTTCTAAGAGTCCAGCTAGGGTTTGTAATACATGGGTCACTTGTGAACCGTACTTTAATCAGTTTTTTGTTGAGTCAATCTGTTTGGGGCTTTTTTTTCTGTTATGTGAGTTTTTCCATTATGTACAGGAAGATTATTTCAAATGAAATTGCACAAGTTAGAATATCTACCTATAGGCATACATGGTCAATCTAACTAAAAAAATTTAATAAGCAGTAATTACTCAGTCCTGGTTATACATTCCTAAAGGCTTAATAATACAGTTTTAAGAAGAAAAAAAAATAAAGCAAAACACAACAAAACACAGCTGTAGGGTGGCAATCTCTGTAAGAAGCCTTCTTCCCTCCTGAAACAACCAAGGGCTAACTGTACTTTCCATGTTTGAAATGGGGGTCTACAAAGAAGTCATTTCAGCAACTAAATAATAAAAAAAACCACGTGACTGTGTCCTCTCTAAAGTCTGAATGGTTCAATGCGTAATTCAGTGAAGCTCTCAAACAAATAATACTGGTAGGATGCAGACTGTTAACAGAAATTAGGACAATATGCCCTGATAGCACATTTGTGTAGCAAAACTGTATGTAGGAAGGGGCCATTACCCAGTGGTTAAAGCAACTTGAAGCAGGACAGCTCTGCCTGCAGCAGCTGCAGAGGTGGGGAAAGGGTGGGCTCTTCTGCTCCTCAGCCAAGGCTACAGCTGAATTTTCCCCACCTCTTTTCCAGTACTTGCCCTGCCTGCTCTCAGCCCCTTCCTCCTGTCTGAGGCGGAATCCCCAGCCCAAAGGGTGAGGGGAGCATGGCAGGGTGCAAGCCTCCCCTCTTTCCCATCCAGATCCTGACCCTGAGCAGCAGCCTAAAGCCTGCCTCTGCTGCAGCTCCATCACAGGCAGGAGGGCTCCTCTCAGCCCACCGGGGTTTGGGCAGGAGCGCTGCAGGCTGGAGGCTTCCTGGGTCCTGGCCCTGACTACCAGGAGCAGACTCACTCCCAAGTGTAGTGTTACCAAACACAGGAGACCCAGAGGGTTACCTCTAAGGTAAGTTAACTAAACACAAGGGTGATGGAGCACCTTCTTCCCATGTTAGCAAAACAAACGTAACTAATTAACACAACTGCTTTGACTTCTTTTAGTCTCTCTTTTCTGGTGCCAGGTCCTGCTACAAATGGAAAAAACCCCATAGAGAGCTGCTTTCCTAGATAGAAAAGCAGCAGAATCTTAAGCCTTGTGGATCTGCTTTGTAATTTGCTACTGGCATAAACAACAAAAAAAGTCCCATTTGTTTGGTTGGTTTCTGTGGTGTTTTTTTAAGAAGAAAAAAAATCCAGACCATCTAATGCACCTTCTCTGCACATCACACATGCTCACATGCACACGCAGCAATGGAGAGGTCCAGAAGAACAGGCATGGGAACCACAAAGCCCAGATGGTAAAAAGACATGGGGAATCTCACATTTCTGTTTTCAATCCTCATTTAGCGATGAAGCAGCAAAATGATGTATTGCAGGAAATAAACAGTCACAGAACACACATACACCCAAATGCAACCATGGATACATTTTTCCCATTTTTTTTCTTTTTCTGATAGACGTTGCTATTCATCTGATTTCTTTCTGGCTGTGCTGAAGTTTTTGAAGAGCATCTGGTGCTGATTTAACCTTTATCAGAACACAAGAACCTTGGTGGCAATGGACAATCTCATTAGTGCCACAACCAACCATCTCTGCTTGAGATTCTCTAAAAAACCCTTTTGGAAGTTTAATCTGACTCTGCCTCTTTAGTGCCACTCTTGGTTGTTGGTTTTTTTTTTTAAATTAACAAACACAGCATATTAATGCAAATTCGATGTTTTCTAAAAAATGCTCAGATAATTAGTTCAGCAATATGCAAAGTGCATCTATTTGGTTCTTTCCATAGATCACCTTCTGTTTTAAGTTTAAATTCCTTCACAGTTTAAAATATTGTGAAGAAATTATATGTATACTTTATGTATAGAACTATTTATATACATACACATATATACACACAACTCTGTACTTTATATAGCCATAAACACTCACTACTTAACTATTTATATTATATACACATGGCATGAAAACACGCTCAGTGAAGAGTTGGTGCAGGCTGAAACCATTCCATTGGGTTTAATGGAACAACAATAGTGAAACCATGAGTGAGTTATCAAGAGACACAGACGTACATCTATTAGATAAGTGAAGGACCAATTAAATCAGCTCTTCCATTTTCCTATTAGCACAGGATTGTTCCCACCCCATTCCATGCTCCATAAGCACATACACAGCTACTTTGCATTCAGTTTACGTGAGGGGGCAGTGGTGGTTCTTTTTCCTAAATGAAAGAAGAGTCCATATTTACTTGGGCTCATGGCAGCCTCTTCTGCAGGAGTGCAGCACAGCTGGGCCTGGATGCCTTGGAGGATTCCGAAGTCAGCTGAAAGCACCTGCCAAAGCTTTATTGCATGGTTATGGGACAGCTATCAACTGTTCACAGTCTGTGAACTCTTTCCAACAAGTGGTACAACTGTATAAATACATATTTTAGCACAAAACAGTTTAACACGAGGCAAGTCCAAGTACAAATGAGACCTAAAGGCCTATGGGTGAACTTTAAAGGCCAGCAGTTCTTCAGAGTGCATGTTGTTTAAGGAACGCAAGTCAGGTAATTTCAAAAGAAGTTTTGTGAAAATAGAGGCTTCGTTTGGGTGATTTTTCATAATTAAGGTCCTTAATGCACGGATTAGTGTTTCCTGAAGTGCCTCCACAGAATTGACATTTTCTATTCCGGAGCGATCTAAACAAAAAGGGCAGGGTGAAAGGGAGAGAGGGAGAGAGAAAAATTAAAAACCAGGAGGGTAGGGGAGGAAAAAAAATTTGACTGAACAGATGTAGTCTGCAACATAAAACCACACAAGAATCCCTTACTAAATTAACAAGCACAAGAAAAATCAGATACTTATGCCAGAAGTTTTAAATCACACACCAAAAGTCTTTCAAATGTTATTTAGCATTAACTTTTCAAAATACTAAGTTCATGCCAAACTGGCAGCATTCAATCACTATTTCTGTGATCCCTAACCCATGTTTCCAGAGAAGGACAGATTGAAGCAAATGCTTAAATATGTTGCTGAATCACGACTTTCAACCGAAGGAGGAAGGCAGGGCATATGAAAGAAAAAATTTCAAACATTTAAGGCTAGATATAGAACCCTAAACTTAAACTGAAGGTTTGAGGAGGAAATCCCAGTCAGGACAAGCCACACTTGTTACCTGCACAATGGGATCCTCAGGGGCAAAGGGAGTTCAAGTATTCATATGACTGGGCACTATTTGTGAGCGTGTTCTGAAGCAATTAAAGAAGAAACATGATGCACCCAAAAATCCCCAGCTGAGGAAAAGAAGAATGTCAACATCAAGACAAATATTATGCTCTCACATACTGCACTCCCACCATGCCTGAAGCATTTCTTCTTTCAAGAGAGCTGTGTTTAAGAACACACCTGGTATCATTAGGTGGAACCTAAGTAAGCAGCTTAAAAGGATGAATTTTTAAGTAAAACATCTCACCTCATAACCATGCACAGTAGCTGGTTTTTTCCAAGCTGTAGCCTCTTTTCTTAAACACTATGTAAATTCAACAGGGCACATACATAGCCGAGTGACTGGCACAAACAGAAATGTGCTTTGATGCGTACACGTACTTAAGCACTTTGCAGAACTGGGACATGGAATGACAACAGCTTTCTGGAGTAACACTGAGTCAGATCATACAGTCAGAGTGGGAATCCCTTCCTTATGCTGTCAGTGTCAATCCAATCAGATTGCTCAGGTGAACCGTCTAGGAAGTCCTCCTGGACTACTCAGTGCAGTTCCCTACTGCTACAGGAAAAATTATTACATAATCCACTTAAGGATGCATCTTGAAGCAGTTACATGCATTTTATTCCTTTAGGAAGATTGTTCCAGAACTTTCTACAGTTAGGAGCTCTGATTACTATTTAACAACTTTTATTAGCACACATTCCACTTTTCTGTGAAGACTGTCCAATAGGTCTGGCAGCTGCTGTCCAAGAGAACATGGGTGAGGAGACATCTCTTTGCCTTTATTTATTAAATGATCTCTCCTGCTTGCCCCCTGCTCTGCAAAAGCTTTGCTCTATTCCAAGCAGGTACAATGACATTTGCACAGAACATGCCCAGTGGAGTTTCACAAGAGCTGTGTACAGTGAGAATGGTACTGCCTTGCCTCTGAAGGTAGAAGAATGCAGCCCAGCCTTTACTGGCTGCCTCGGGTGAGTTACTGTAGCCTCCTCTCTTCAATTAGTCCAAGTCTTTCTTCTCCCTCTCAGTCTACTTCCAGTTGCTCCCAGTGGCCAGCAGAAGATTTTGTTAGTATCATGCCAGTAAGGGAAAATAATAGAGGGTGTGTAGTTCATATTCTTCTACCACAAAGCAAGACCCTTAGTTAAGGGATTATCTGGTCTCTAGACCTGCCCAAACCACATTCTTTCAGCTTTGCTTCTGCCTTGCTTTTTCCTTCTTCAGTATCCATGAACCACCTTGCTACCTCTCCTCCATCTCCAACACATCCAGCTAACTGAAGCCAGAGGTGAAGCATTCTTTTTATTCTGGAATGGTACCAAGGTAATTCCTCAGCAGCACCCAAGCGTGATCCTGCTTTTTCTTTCTTTGCCACGTGACATGAGAAGGAGAGGATGTACAGAGTTACACACAGCCCTTGCTACTACCCCTTCTTCTTCAGCACGTTCTAAATACTCCTCCTAAGAGTAGTTATTTATGTAGTGTTAAGTGGAGATATTTCTGACAAGCATTCTCCCCACCAGTGGTATTTAGAGACTTAAATCCTTTTTCCATTGGTGGGTTTTAGTTTTTTCTTAATTTTAATCAACTAGAAGTCTTTTAAAAATATCTTTAATTAGTGCAGCATAGTACTTTATATTGCAGCATTCAACCGTCACACTCCTTTCTGCTTTTGGAACTGCTGTAGATCTTGACTACTATCTTCCTTTCAGTCTTCTCTTGAATAACTTTCATTCTGAGATGAAGAAGTCATAATGGCCTTTTTCTTCCAACTTCAGTTCTTCTTACATTTACGGCATTTCTTCCTTTGCCTGCATCTCCAGGTCATTCTCTCTGATCCTGTTCTTCAACTCTTCCTTCATCTCTAACGAAGCTCCACCTCCCCTTATAGGAAATAACTTTTTCGGTTACACTGCTCCTCGAAGAGTGGGATGCAGGGACCTGTCTTTCAAGATCTGTTCAATCAACACATGCCCACAATCCTTCAGTTCTACAGGCACCTTCGCCTCCTGGCAATCCCTCGTACTGTAAGCATCTTCCCCAGGAACTCTGCTGAGGCCACTTCTATTCTTCAGTACCTGCCTGAGTGTGAAATCTCTTCACTTAATCACTTGAGCAAAGTGACAACTGCAGCAATTCAATCCAGCCTCAAATAACACAGTAAAGTTGCTCTGAAAATTTTTGAATTCATAGTGATCATCAGGGTTAGCCTTGTGTCTGGAATACAGCCCCAACATTGACTAATAAAGTTGTACTTTATAAAACCCTATACAATTTTGTGAAGATGTCCAGGAAGGCTGTGATCAGACTGCAGATCAGATCATGAGGTAGCTAAGACAGGCAGCAATAATGTCCAAACTGTGATCTGAAAAATCCTCAGCAGCTGCAAGAAGCCTGAATACCAAACACCTTCTCTTTCTGCCCTGTTGCATGGCTGACACTACATGCTGTACCTGTGACATGCCATTCCTAAGCTAATCCCTGCTAGGAGCTGGCAATCAGCACAGTGCTTTAAAGTCTGGGGAGGTGGCACTGTACTAGAAGAACATTTAACAGAACAGATACAGCCACTTAGACTGAAAACAGGTGGCTCAGAGAATGAGATATTCTAGGACTCAGGAGCTGAGCAAGCAAGAAAAATGCCTGTAAGCCTAGTTACAGTGCACAAGAAGGGAAGAGACCTGGTTGTCAGTCCATATTTTAAAGGTTGCCTCCAGTTCTAGTCAAGAATTTCCTGAGTTTGGAAAAGCAACTAAAACCTCAGGTTTCTCTCTGCTACCTGAACATTTTCCTTAACAGATTCCATGCTTCCTTCAGACCATAGTGCCATGCTTCTTTCACACTGCCATTTTTTCTGGCTCTTGAAGCTTGCTGACTCTGTGCCACCCTCTGCTCATTATCGTAGCTTACAAACTGAAGAGGGGACAGCTGCCCCATCCTGGGCTGTGACATTTCAGTTCGGCCATGCACAAAGCTATTAGACTGAACTGTCCTACCTTGTTTACAGAGCTCTCACATGCCTACAGCACCATGCCTGGTGCCCCAACTTGACAAGACATGGGTCTACACTGCTCATGTGAAAGGGGTGCACTTGTTCGAGGAGTTCAGTGCTCCCCAGCTGCTGGCTTGCTGTCTGAGTGGGTGCTGCAAGCATTCCTGCTACCTACCCCTAGACAGTTTCTTACCCAGCAAGCAGGGATTCTGCATCTTGCATTCCAGGCATTATATGCAGAGCTAATGTTCCTAATTTGAGGCTTGAGATAATACTACAGAAGTAGGTGCTTAATCCTCCTCTGAATCTGGGCCAGGCTGTTCTGTCTATCCAGGGACTGAAACAAGATAGGAAGCCAGTGAAGATGTCAGTGGATTGGCAGGCCTTTAGTGGTAAGAAGTCACAATGCAGATGATAGGGCTTTCTTGCTGACATAGGCAGAGATCAAACCGTTGGATTTAGACTTAAGTAAAATACGCAATAGACTTAAATGACAACACTTGGAAGCAAAAATACCACCTTATCCAAAGACTTATGCTGTGTGAGTCAGGAGTAATTTCAGTGATGCTGTCCTGTCAAACTTAGAGGAGTCAGACAAATAACATCTAAATGGCCATGGGGCAGCTATTTGTTTTTGCATTACATAGAAAGCAGTAGGAAAACATAAGCCCATTGTCATTTTTTTAAAAAGGCAATATTAGAAAGACTAGGTATGTTAAAAAGTACATTATAGGCTGTTAGTAGCTTAAAGCCTACTCAACTGCACTTAGACATGAAATAACATGGTATACATTTTACAGAAAACTTTTAATAGAGAGCCACATTCAATTTTTGGCAAAGGTGCAAGTTAACGTTCTCTCCTTACCAGCAGATACCAGGACAACCGCTGTAAACAAACTCATTTCCTCATCGCTAAGTTGCAGGGCATTTAGTTTCTCACTAAATTCAAACATTGAGTTGAGCAGATCACCAGCTCCCATTGAATGCAAGTCATCCACACTGTATTTCTTGCCACTCAGGAAGGTGACAGTACGTTCCTTTGCATCAAACAAAGATGCAAATCGTACCATTAAAACCTGGTGAAAGAAAAAGGAAGAAAAAAAAAAGAACAAGAAAACCAGATAAATGTAGGTGCATTTCTAGAAAAGCCAAAGAAAAAATGAAACCTTTTAATATCATTCAAACTCTCTCATTAACCATTCTAGAACCATTCTATACAGAAACTGTCAGCATGCTATTGAGCTGCAGAACACAGTGCAAGCTCTGGCCCAGTAATTTGAGATAAAGAAACAAGTGACAAAATTAGGGAGTGGATGCAGGGGAGGGGCTACAGCATATGAAAGGCAGGAAAATGAAAATTTAAGCCTCAGACAGCCTGAGCCACACAGACCATGTCATTCATAAATATGCCAGTAGGACAACTTGCTTAAGCCACACAACAGCCAAAGGCATACAGAACATTAAAAGAAATGATTTTTTGGCCACACTTATGAGAAGCAAAATGAAGGTACTGAACCAGATTCTCACTTGTCATAAAGTGGAGCAGCTCTATGGAAACAATGCTGATTTACACCACCTGATGATCGGGCCCCCTAGGCATTCTTTGGAAAAGTACCGTGCCACATCACTGTACCCACAGGAATGTTAATGAGCTCTGCTAGAAAGGAGCCACATGTAGAGCTTTTAAAAGGCTAGGGAAGCACAGCTTGAGATGGCACCTGGCCTGCAGCAGCTGGGAATACCCCTTTGGTACAAGCACCTGGGCTGGAGCAGTTGAGGTGTGCTAAACTTACCCCTTTGGGCTGAAATTTCTCTTGTGGTTTCTCAGTTGTACTGTGAAAAGTTTCCCCCTGGAATGGCTTGCAAAGTTTCATTTGCTCATGTTCAACAACCTTATTTACATTTTCAAGGTTTAAGTTGCACAGAACAGCCTTCTTATTTTAAGAAAATGAACTAACTGGCATTGGTTAAAACTTCAGACTCGCTGTAACCTCTTGGTGTGACAGTTGTCCCTTCTCATTTACCGTACTAACTGCATTAATTTAAATGTTTACTACAGGTGAGAGGAGAACCAGCTTTTCAAAGACTAGTGCCTTTGACAAGCTCAAAAAAAGGAGTGCTCAAAACCAATGGAAATGTTTGAGAATTCAAACACTGTTCATGCACATTACATGACCTGCTCCTAAATTTTATGAGCCAAACAACATGCAGCAACCTTCATGGACACATGAGCACTATGCACTATTCACCTCTGTCAGCTAAGCTACCTGTCCTTTGATGACATCAACTACAGAGTGCAGAAACCCAAATGCAGAAGCCATCAGAATACAACAGAAACAGGCGAAGGGCAGGCAGGCAAAGCTGAACTTGTGCATTAGCACAGACCCACCAGGTATCCAGCAACCTTTCAGTTCCAAATGGTATTCTCCCTATAGAACTGGGCTTTAGAAACATCTTTAAATAACAAGCAACCGGGATTAGTGCTGGTATTCAAACCTGAAGCCCATAAAGTTGTGCTAACTTATACTAATGTAAAGACCTCACCTATTTCAAAGTCACCATTCTAAACAAGGAAGAACAGTTGGGACTATGGCATAGCACAGGGCTGATTCATCCCATTTCACTTCAAAGCAGACTCGTACTTGTGCATGCTGGGGATACACCTGATCAATCCTATCACCTGACCATAGCAACACAGGCACATAAAAACCTCCACTCCTGGAGGTTGCTTGATCACTTCCCTACCACCTGTACTCAAACTGAGTCACTACTCAAATGGATCCCAAGGGCCTTGTTAGCTCTACCATCAACTGCATTTGGAGGGGAGGTGGAGGAGGGCCCACTCAAAGCCAGTCAAGTTCCTTATTTTAGGCTCATTGCTGTTTCTGAACTGGCTCTCATGGAAGCCATGCAAATACCACCACAATACACTGAGTTCCCCAGTACTCCCAGTTCTGAGAGCTCTTCTTAGCTTACATGTGTGTCAATAAATATAGCTGTGCAGCTTCTGCACCCACATTGTCTCCACGTGTCCTCTTACCCTCAAAGGAACAGGCTCTCCTCAAATACGAACTGCTAAGAAGCACAGTGCCAAGCCAGCCACACCAGACTTGGAGGCAGCACTTCCACTCTGGTTCTTCTATTAACACGCAGACACTGTGTCCTGGGTTTGCCTTGGTTCAGTTACCCGGAAGACAGAACTGACCTTGGATGCACCAGGCTTTCAAGATCCTTTTGCCTCTATCACAGTGGTTTCATTAATCCTGTTGTAGATTTTTTTTCCACTGTTCTGCAGCATTATTTCTTTTTTTTTTTCTGTTTCTAAGATGCCATGTAGGCCTTTAACTACAAGTTGCAGCTCACTAACAGGAATCATTAATGTTTCTCATAAATAAGTGAACAGTGACAAGCATGCATTATTATTATTAATTCCCCTGGATATAGAAACCTTCTTATCAGCAGTGCTTGTAACTGGCAAAAAGGCTTATGAGTGAGGCCGGAGAAAAATTTCAGGTGAAGCAAGGCCAAGACAAAATGTTTTACTTGCAAAACATGAAGGTTTGGCTTTACATTATAGGAACAATTCAGGCCGAATTTTTCACCCTGCTCCTCCTTTGCAGAGGAAGAAACCAACATTTTTGTGTAAGGAGAAAGCAGTGAAGAAGTAAAAATACAGCTGCTTTGCTACAGGAGTTGTGCATGAATATTAAAAGGTCAAGAATAAGTATGACAGAAAAAAATACATAACAGCAAAATGAAAGAAACAAGGAAACCAACAGACTCCTGGTACCAAGTCTTCCAGTAGAACTTGAACCTTCCAACCCAACAATAACCCATTTTAGAACTGGGTTGTATAAATGCAGACAGAAAACCCAACACATCACACGAGAAATGTCTTCATTTCAGGTAAATACAAAATCCAGCACCTCTCTTTGAAAGAATAAATCATGTAAACAAGAGCAAATGCACCACCAATGCTACGCTCCCCAGAAAAGCCCAGTAACATAAAATCCTTGGGACTTCGGCTCCTCTGGCCCTCTCTATTCAAATTTCACATTTGAACATTTATAAAATGTGTATGGTCACCAATAGACACAAGGGTCTGGAAGGGCAACTAAAACATAAAGTAAAGGTCATCTAGTGAAGGTCACTAATGGTAAAACAGCACCAAGCTCTGTGGTATCATTTCCAAATTAATACCACTAATTCACATGTACGTCATGACCACAAGTAGATGCAATTAACCACGAGGACCTAGTGGGATTAGTCTAGAGTAAGTCAGGCTGCAGCTGGCACACAGTACCTACAGAGCTGCAGCAGTACAGGTAGTTACCATTGTTACTGCACTGGACATGGAAGCTTCAGACACTCCCAAGTTGCCACCAAAGGCTAGTGGCGACTGGTCAGGATGGATACTCTGGCTTTTGCAGGACGCAGAGTGGCACAAGGAAGGACATGCAGAGTGGTAACACATTCCTCGACAAAACCTGCAAGTCAGTAGACAGCTTTCTAACCTATCCACCCTTCCAGATGCAGTACAGTTCCCCAGAGTAAGCAGAGGTAGCAAGAAACTCCTAATTATCCATTTACTAATGCCCAGGGAAGAGGGAAGGGTAGAAGGGCTGAGCAGTTTTGAGCTCTTTGGAAGAGGAACAGGTCACCAAGGTCTGACCAAACAAATGCCTTGGACACCATCACCTCAAAGAACGCTCAGAGCATCCATGAAAACAAGCTGGTTTCACATGAGATAACCCAGTTCTATTTGGTTCTGTTCTTACAGGGTCAGGCTGATGCACAGCTTGTCAGATTCCCAATATACACACAGTGGTCTCACCTCAAAGGTCCCAGCCTTCAGAAGATTGACTTGGTCATGCTGGGAGAGATCCCGGAAACCCGGGATGCGCTTGGCGAACTCCACCACTTCCTTCACTGCAGGAGTAAAACTCAAAGAAAACTCTTCCCAGATTTCATGGCCAGACTTGTTTGGGTCCACATGGGGAGTCTTACTCATTGGGCAGACCTGATGTTTGCAAAACACAGACAGAAAACAACTTCTAAAGGTATCATTCCAAATACTGACAAATACTTAAAAGAAACATGTTTATTATTCAACAAAACTTTGCAATAATGACACAGACAAAAAAATGGATCAGTATTCCTCAATCAGTTCCCAAAGGAACTGAATTTTTTCCCCTTGCTTTAAAAAAAACAAGAAAAAGATTCATGAGATTGTTAGGAATTTGTTTATAAATTTGTTAACTTTGGAACTTACAACATTGTGTACTGCAAAAGACCTAACAGAACCAAGTTAAGCTACTCTTCCCTGATATCAACTGATCTCATCTGACACCTAGATTTCTCTTACTTGTATTATCCTGTAATTTCACAGCAAATTGTGATTTCACAACCAATCAGTTGCAATCTCACAGTCACTATGACATTCATTCTCCTATCTTTCTTGTTTTGCAGGCAACTGAAGTGCTTCAGTCAAGGTGACAAATGTGTCAACACCAGAGCAAGAAAGCAAGCCCTGGTTTCCTGAGTCACAAGTTTACACCCTTGTTACAAGGATAACCCTCTTCTGCAAGTTTGCTTTTACTTGTATCACTGAAGGAGGAACACCAGAGAACTGGTATTCCAGTACTTCTCAGACACAAGATGACAAAATGCTCTTTTATACAAACATAAAGCAATTTTTGTAGGAAAGTCTGAATCCATTACAATGAGATCAGACGTATCAGGCAAGGCTGACTGCCAACAAATTCCCTCTGCAAGAGTCAACCAGAAGCTCTGCAATATTTTCAGTTCTAGCTTCTAAAATTTACATCTTTTAATGAAGTTTAAACCTTTTAATATTCACTTCACCTGTCATCATCAAGGACAACAATTCCTTTTAGGTATTCCCCACAAGTACACTAAATGGTGTATGTAATCCTACATAATATCAGCAAAACAAAGAGAAAACAGTGAAATAGATTAGCAATTCCCCAGAGCTCTGCTGTTTTTGCAGGGCATCTTGAATATGGTAATTGCCTAGCAATTCTTGGCGTGGGAGGTCCTAAGATTACAAGACTATAATATTTTGGCAAAAGGAAAGGTCTAGGCGGACAACCAGGAGGACAGCAGATGCCAACCACTGCTCTGCCTGTGATATTGCAATGGCTCACATAGGATTTCGCTATAAATACAGCACTCTCTGAAAATAAGGAATCTCTGGTTCAGTACCCTGCTCTGCATTGGACATAAAAATCACCTCAACTTCTCATTCTGTGACAGTACATCCTTACCCACAGGCACTCAGTCCCAAGGGGAAACTACCCCTTCCACACCCTGTGCATCATATCTGTCGTCTCTTGATAGACCTCTGTCCAAGAGTTAGGGCATCTCAAATTAGAAGAGAGCCATAAGGATTGAGTCTAACTCTGTGCTCCTTGCAGAACCACCTAAAACTAAACCATATGCCTAAAAGTGCCATGCAGGCACTCCCTGAACTATGACAGGCTTCCTATGGAAGCAGCTGTCAGCTTGTACAGTCACTAGTTCTCTTCAGAGAACCTCTTCAGGAATGACCTGTTCTGCTTTTCTGGTTGCAGGGTTATTGAGTAAAAACGACCAAACCCCTGAACATCTGTCTCCATACTGGTTCAGAGCCTAATTACTCGCCCTTGTTGCTGCTGACTCATTTTGGTCAGATCCTGAACTCATTGAGTTCTAGGGCAAAACCCTCACTCATATCAGGGATGTGGGGCAGGGAGGGGGAGCTGCAGTGCTCTGCTGGATTTGGTTTTGTGTCCTCATCACTGACTGAGTAACTCCTGCCTGCAGCTGCCACGCACAGGTCAAACTGACTGGTTGAGCCTCTGCAAGGTTGAGCACCACTCCCTGCCCGCCCATACTGACAGGTTTAACCTCTGCTTCTCAGGAGTGCCAAGAATGCTGTTGCAGTGACACCACATACTTTCCCTGCAAGGAGGAAAGGCTGGGAATTATTATTTGCCACGTTGTAGTGCCTGGAGTCTGCAATTAAGGTCAGACCCTGCTAGGGATGGCATAGTCTATATATGCAGTAGACAAAGAAGGGTTAAAAAAAAAAAACAACAACAAAAAAGCCCCCATGGAAAGACAGCATCAAAATAAACACTTTCACTGTGGACACCTTTGGGGGGTCTTCAAGAACCTGTGAAGGATCTTTACAAAGTAGGAGGAAGAAGAACACTGGCAGCTCAAGTACTTCAGAAAGGTCAGGGGCTCGCGCTTCACACCAGGAGCGCAGGATGAGAACGAGGATGTTATGTTCTCTCATCCCAGGCGGCTCCAGTGATAAAGAGAAGGACAATCTATTTTAAGGGGCTTACAGAACTGGTTGCCTGAATGGCAGAGAAACAGCAGGTGCAAGGCAAATGAGAGGGACCTGTTAAGCAAAGGAAAAAAAAAAACCCAACCAAACCAACCCAACAACCATATGCAAAAAACCAGGAAGCATCCTTGTTAAGAATTCAGTGAGAATATGCTCTAGTAAAGTCATTTAAGGTACCCAGAAGTGTGCCCAGAGCCTCACTTGCAAAAGTACTACAGAAAAGACCCTGAACTCTTCTCACATGGTTTAGCTTTGCATCTTCCTCCTGCCTCTGTTCAGATCTGAAGATGTTCTACACTAAAAAGGATGCATAGCCTGTGGGTGTCATTAAAACAAAAAAAACCCAAAAAAAACCCCATTACCAAAAAAGCAGCCTACCCCGCAACAGAGATTTTAGAACCCAAAGCAAGACTTACAGACTGGCTTAAAATCCTAGCCCTGGGGTTTGACCCCAGAAATTTGCTCTGAATACCTTTAATGAAAATACAGTACATCTGACTGTATAGATTATTTGAAAGCAAAGTCTTCAAAAGGACTGAGTGAAAAGGGGAATTTATAAACTCCTATTTTCATTTTAAAGTCAAGACACATAAAAAACCCATGACTGTTTTCTTCAACCAGTGCTCTTTGATGTTATTTTACTTTTAGTTAGCTAAAAGCCAAGCCAAGAAACTCCATCACTTGCATGATTTCAAATCCTTCACACCTTGAGCCATTTTTGTCCTTCATCACAATTTGCACTATCAAACTTGTGTCACCCTTTAAAAATGCAGCAGTTGTGCCAACTGCATGCAACTGACTACTGAGGCATAGCTGGATCACACCCACCAATAACTAAGTCAAATCAAACAATTGATAGCAATATACCAGATGCATTCTTCCTCCAGTGCTGCAAGAGTAAGTGGTACTCTTGTTTGGAGAAAAGCCATCTTCTGGGATCCTCTCACACATTCGCTGAGTGTAACCACTAGGGAAGTTCATGCAGTGGCTGTTTGTGAAGCACATGGCGTGCCCACTTGGATAATGCATCGTGCCTCTCCCTTTGTACTGTCCGCCAAGGTGCTGCTCCCTTTCAGGGTACTGGGGGCCACCGAGGCCACCAACACAGTGCTCGCTGCTCAAGATGTACTGCTCGGTGTTCTTTGACACTCTCTCCCCACTCTGGGGCTGCATCATCTCTGCCGGGTTTTGGGACTGTTCTTGGTTGTACATGAAAGTGTCTTTGTGGGCCCTAGTGACCATACCGATCACTTCCTCCTTGGCCATGTCAGCACTAGGAGGGGGAGAAGGGCTTTTGATGGTTTCTCGCTCTTGTTTGGGCTTGGAGGAAAGATCTTCTTGAGGTGCTTGGTCTTGATGCTCTGTTAATGCTTCGTTGGGCAAGTGACCGCTGAACTGACTGTTCATCATGGTTTTCATGGCACTCTGCATTTCAATCAGCATCCTCTGTTTTTCACGTTTGGGGATACGGCCAAATCGAACAGCTACCGAGGCAGAGAAATGGACAGTGGTGGAAAAGGAGAAAGAAAAGGGGAAAAAAAAGTCAGTCCTGAAATTGTTAGCATGAACACACAAAATACACACCCCAACAAAAAAATACTGCATTTTAAGGCAAGATTTTAACTGCTCTCACCAATACTACAGCAGGGGTATTACTAGTGAAGTCAAAGAGCTTCTGGGGAATAGGACTGGCACAGGTATGAATGTATGCTGTTGTTTGCACACAGGGACAAGGCAGCTCTAAAGCACATAGCCCGTAATTCCTTTTCCCCTCTTGCCTCAAACCTGGCTATGGAGAATACATACAGTGGTGTTAACTGATGAAGTGTCAGGCTTTGAGATTGGATCTATTAAATCAGCACAACTTCATGAGCTGACAATTAGCTGAATGTAAACACAGTTCGTATCATCTTTGCATGAAAGTCCTACAAGACAGGCCCTCACAGACCAATTACGTAACTTACCAAAACAAGAGAATCAATGCTGAACAAAGCTTACCTTGGCAAATTTTCTTGGTAACTTTGCCTTGACAAGGACATTTTCTGCTGGCAAGGGGATGGACATCATTGTGGCTGCAGCACTTTTGACCCTGTCCTAGGGAATCTACAACTGTCTCTACCACCCTGTCCAACCACAGCCGTACAAGGGCTTATAACCAGTTTCGACTGATGTAATTATGCTCGTGCAGTAGTCCATCATTAATGTAACTAAGTCTCTTTCATTAGAGCAGGTGCAACCTTGTGCGCAAACAAGCGCCTAGGGGATGAAATAACTCCCATGCATGACAAGAACTCGGAACAATTATTTAAAATAAGTCCTAACACTCCACCCACTAAATTATTAACAGCCTGAGATTCCTAGTTCTTGTGAAATAAACACCCAGAGAAAATTAAAAAGTGAAACAGAAGGAAGAGTTCTGGTTTGTGACAGTAAGTTGCAGCAGACAAATGACTACACTTTCAGCATAACTTATTAAAATGTCACAAGGAGTGGACAGCCAGCAAGGTGGTCAGAGACACAGACCAACACCACCATCTCCTCCCTTGCCTTTCCTCTCCCTCTAAGAAAAGAAAGAAAGAAAAAAAAAAAAAAAAAGCAGGTACATGCTCGTCCTATGGACCCAGAGCTAACTCTTTAGGCTCTACGGTGGCTACTCTAAAGCTGACAGATTGGGCAAAATTCCCTTTCATTGAAAAAGCAATAGTAACAAAAGAAAACAGAAAAAAAAGAAAAAAAAAAAGAAAAATATGAGTCTTGTTCAGATTCATGTAGGACACAGCTGTAAGTCTTAACTCATTAAACCAAAATCAAGACCCTTGTTACAACCATCCCCATAGCAGGCCACTGCAGCAGCCTCCACAGGCAGGAGGACAGCTCTGCAGCTGCCTGCAGGATTACCTTACCAGCCCAGGACACTCACAGAGTAAGAGGGCAAGCTGAACTAAATGCTCTCAGACAGGGAACCTCTCCTTGACAATAGGGCTTGGCTGCATTATCTGCCATTAATACCCTCAGCAACTGGCTTTGAGGTGGGCAGGTTCTCTCTCAGAGGACCCCTGCTCAGTACAGGAACGTACCATCTCTTGACATCCCAACAGACAGGCATTTTTTGAAACGACACTGCTGGCATCTGTTCCTATTCATTCTCATTATAGAGCAGTTGTTATTCTTCAAGCACTTCTTATACTGGATGTTTTGCTGAATGCTTCTTCTGAAAAAACCCTGTAAACAAGCAAAAAAACCCCACAACTATCATTACAGCACATGTCAAATCCTTCTGCTAAGATTCACCTCTCTGCAAGCACAGAAAACCTCACTGTATCACATCAGCTGCTTCAGAGCCATCAGCCCCAAGAGATTTCAAAGAACTTGGTACTCCTCATGACTTACTTCCCCTTTGTGTGTGATCTGTATGTAATGTGAACTAGTTATGATTTCTAATTACAGAAGATGCTAAGTTGTTCCCTGCACAGTCAGCACCTAAGAGCAAAGTATCTCCAATATTACCTCTATCACTGTACTATGAGTTCCTAAGATGTGCTGTCAAACACCTATGACATCAAGTGCAAAGATGGGAGTCAAGATAACATCTTTTGATTTCCATCTCTGCAGTTTGGCAACAAAAGCATCCTGCTGCACCACATGACCTTCAAAGGTGGTTTTTTCACATAACTATTCATGCTGATAAGCTCCTTCACAGAACACAACATTTGCAATGTTACAGATTAAGGAAATACACATTTAGTTCTGGCTTTCTCAGTGGTAAGGAATTGCTTTTCCAAAGCTGTTTTATTCTGTGTCCCAGCCCAGGTGACAACTCACACCCACTATCTCTTAATGCAATTAACATGCACATGTCTTGCGTGACATGGTCCTTACCACCTCTGCTTCCAGTTCTTGTTCTCTGCTGTGCGCTCCAAGTCAGGCAGGATTGGACAAGGGGTGGGAACAGAAAGTACTGCAGAGTTTGGAAAATGCTCTATATTCCTAAGTAGTTTGCCTCCTCCCTACAGCTTCTGAAATTTCTCATATTTAACAGAGAACTATACCAAATTTTTTTTTTTTTTTGCAGTATCACCCCTTTTCCCCTATGGGGAGAACGTGAGCATTTCACCAGCAGAAAGGTGAGCAGAAATATAGCTCACCTTGCAGCCCTCACAGGCATGAACACCATAATGAAATCCTGAAGCGACATCTCCACAGACTTTGCAAAGAAGAACCATGCCATTAAATTCTAGAATCAAACAAAAAAGTAAAGGATATAGAAACCAATGACAACTGCAGGAACTTGTTTTCAGCTCTTAAAACCCGGACTTAAATTGAAATATGTCAGGTCAGTTCAACACATGAAAAAATACAGCAGAAGAACAGACAACATGAATGTACAAACCCCCTGAACAGTTCAGAAGGTAGCAGTGCAAGGGTGGGGGAAAAAGAGGACAAACACGAAGCACTCAAACAAATAGGGAGAAAGCACATATTCAGTGGGCTTTCAAACAGAGTGGCACTGCACTCAGCAGTAGCAAAAGAAAGTCTGCTTACATTTAAGCACTTTTAAAAGGACCATTCAGTTAACTAGGCCACCAAAGTTCAGGCTCAGTCTGTTTTTTCCATTAGGACAAGAAAGCCTATGAAAGGCTACAGTTTCCCCAACAGAGAATAAACACGTTTTCTTAAAAACCAGAAATACTAAAGGACACTTTATAATATATTCAACACCAGCCATACACTGTACCTATTTGGTAAAAATTTAGATCTGATAACTCAGCCATATCCACATATGTAGAGACCACTCATTTGAGTGCATATCCAGAACAGCTTGCACACTTGAACATGAAAATACCTTCTCAATCCTGTCAAAATGCTCACGGTTTGGGTTTTTTAAGTTTTTCCCCCACCTATTTTATTTCAGCTTGTCAATAAAATCTTTTGCAAGTCGCAAGTGCTGGTCTAACGTTGGTTTCACTGAAGCCAATGGGAATTTTACCAGTGAGTTCAGTAACCACAAAGTTACCTTAATCCAACACAGACAGCTGGAAATCCTCCCACAGAAACATATTCTACCAGAAAAGTAACTTATTTGACATTTGGGTTTCATTTGTAAAGAGGAACTAAAACATTTTTTTAAGGTTTTCAAAAAGAAAAAGAACCACAACTTTTAGATTTTTTTCTGTTTTTTTAAACACAGTTAGTACTGACCTAAAAAAGTTGTCTATCTATCTGAACAATTTACAACAGGTTTCATTTCAGGAATCTCTGCCCTGATACCAAAAACCTAGTTACCAGAGAATTCTTAAGTAAAGGTTCTTAATAAGAACTTAAGGTTGGAACACTTTAAAAAAAAAAACAAACCAACAAAAAGCCCCTATTTGAGGTAGAACTATTAGACACTTATTCTAGCTTCATAACAATCCAAAATGATAAAACAATTCTGCCAATAAAAGAATTCAGCCTCCAAAAGACTAAATTCCAGCTGTTTGCTGAATCACTCATTCCAGTACTTATTTTGAATCCTGCCCTTCCAAAACTGTTCAAATATACTCCTCTACCACTGATCCTTTCTGATTACTAAAAGAAGTGTGAACTAAATAGGTGGACATAGATTGTTCCAAGTATTTTAAAAGGCCATTCTTTAGTTCTGATTTGCAAGTATTTTACTTTTCACATCCACAAATTATGACTTGGAATCAAAAAGATAACTGTGCCACCCACAGCCATGTAAGTATTACGTTTGGGTAATTTATTTATTTTGTTTTTCACAACTGGGGGGGAGGGAAGATGAGGGGCAGGGGACAGAGTATGAAAGAATAGAGAAACTAGATTTCCAAGACAACTCCATAAATACTCTTGAAGGCAATTTCTGATTATATTACCTTTACTTCATCACTTCTTTTTAACTAAATGTTTGATTTTACCAAGATCAGTTTTCACTAATGAAAATTTGAAGTAAAACTGGACTGTATTTATGGACTGCTTGAAGTTGGCTGCAATGGGACCCCCATCATATTAGCATTTGTATGACAACACCGTATGTATTACCACACATATAATGCCAAAAGATAAAAATGGAGTTTGCTATGCGCCTACACCACAAGCCAAAGGGAGACTTGGTTGTAACACACGAGGCTGTAACACATAAGGGGAAAACGGTGTTTTCAGGAACTGGCACCAAACATACTTGTGACTCCATTATGGCCTTTTGTCAAACCAGCAACACTCGACTGGCTTGTTTTAATGGTCTCTTCCAGCCGATCAGTCTTCGGTGCCCCGTCAGAGCCTTCACTGCTCCGGCCATTGCATCCGCTTTCCGAGGAGGAGCTGTTTGGAGGAGATGGCACAGGCGAAGAGGACGACTGGAAACCGCTGTCTGAGCTCTCGCTGTGACATGAGGCTGGGCTAGATGCCGAGCTCGAAGAGCTGATGTAAGCTATCACACCCCCTAAGGCAAGAAAAAAAAGGCGGCACGTAGTGACATAACCAGCAGACATGCACCACTGCCATGTGAGCCATGCCGTGACCCAGCACCACCAGATCAGCCATTACGTGCTCCTGGGAGCTCTCCTTTCCCTCCCTCTCTTCCCTTGAGCTTGTTTGTCTCCATTTGTTTTCTACAGCTGACCTCCCAGTCTGCCCCATCCCCTTCTCCCATCTTATCAGCCTCCTCTGGTCCAGGCCAAGATGAAATGGCACAACCAAAAGATGGAGCAACAAGGCATGGTGCTGGAAGGATGGGGCAGCAAGGACAGGGCATGGGGTGACCCAGAGAGGGCTTCCCTGGCCACCCTGTGAGCAGAGCTCATCTGGAGCCAGAGCAAAGACAGGATCTTACAGGCTGTGGAGCCAGAATGCAGACAAGCTAGGTTAGGGACAGAAATAGGGCAGAGAGAAAGACTTCATGCAGGCTACGTGCCAGAGGCACAGAAAGGAAGGGCTGGGAGGTGCTCACGATGCAGAAGGGAAGGGGGCAAGGGAAGGAAATAGCACTGCAGCCTGGTTAGCCTACTGAATGCCATTTGTCTGACTGCAAGCCTCTGTAGCATTTCTAGCAGCAGCTAAACTCCAACTGCCAGGCTGCTATTTGCAAACAGCCTCTGTCCTGCCGCATCTTGCAATCTGACACACTTGAGAATCCCTCAGATGAAACAGCTTTTTGTCCTCAGGCAGACCTGGGAGCAGTTCTGGCTTTTCACAGGCTCCTTCTTCTTGCTTGTAAGCAAGAGAAATTGTTTGCACTTCATATGAGTTTGTCTCCAAGACTCAGCATTTCAAAAGTCAATATAAAAACATTTGATATTTCACACAAGAATTTCAAAAGCCATAGCCATGAAACTGCTTAAATAAATTACACTCAGTATGTTCTACACTTTATGCTTTTATTGCTCAGTAGACTCTCTTCACTGATGACTCAGGGCATTGCAGCAAGGAACTCCACACACCAGTAAGAATTCAAAACTTTAAAAGGGCCATGCATTGCCATCCTTTGAAGGAAAAAAGCACTGGTGTCTGTAGAGTCCTTGATCAACTGAATTGGCACGGCAGGCAGGGGCTGTAGCATCTTACATCAGCCATCACCTCCTCACAGATAAAAGCAGTGGTATTATACAACCCTGGAAACACCACTGCTTGCAGGGAACAATTCTGACTTAAAAATTTTTAATACTTTCACTTGACATAACAGTCCTCTTAGCACCTCTGTGGCAACAAAACTGGCCCACTTCCTCTTCAACATTTCAATTTTTTCTACCAAGGAAACCATTGGTAGGAAGGTTCCATAAAGAGCATGCAGCCCAGGAGCTCCTGGCACAGCTGCCTGGGAGCAGAAGTCAGACTAAGGGGCCATGTGACACGTGCAGGACACACAGACTGCTGCTCACGTTCCTGGACACCAGTGTCCCTGCACCCTGCCACAGGCGTTGCTCCCGCACAGATTTTTTTTTTCAAGAAATCCTCCACACAGCATAGCACGCATTCCGGATCAGGTTTTCGGAGAAAGGAGGATTGGCAAGGGGGTCACGGGTTCAGCCATGGCATGAGAAGCAAGGCATCATCAGACACCCGTGCTGGGCTGAGACACCACCTGTTTGACAAAGGTCTGTGCCATCCCCCAGCGCCGCACGCGTGTCTGCCAGGTGCCAGGTCAAAGCTCACAGTTCACCTGGTCCAAGGGAGGCACCGGCTTCTCAGCAGGCGCCATCCTTATCTGCAAGGGGCAGACCGGGACACGCAAGCACAGCCCCTGCAGGGAACTCCACGTTTCTCCACGCTGCCACCGCGCCCTATTATCTTTAAAGCCTGCTCATAAAAGAGATGATCTTTTCCCTCAAGGGTAAGACCAATGTCACAGAGGAGCACAGAGAGTGTGTGCCTGTGGGGGAGTTTCACCCCTCTTCTCCTGAGAGCTAGAGGAGCCCCAGATAGCTGTGCTGCTCTGGCACCCTAGAGAGCTTGGCAGTCTTGCCGGCGTCACAGCCGCGATTCCTCCTATTTTTTGTTATTTTAGAAGTTACACTTCCCTGTAAACCCTGTTTCTGTTTGGTCAGCAGTCAAAAGTTGACTCTCACACACAGCACAGGGTGACATCTCAGAACAAAGAGCACAGACACGGAGCACGTACACGTGCACACGGATGCTGGCACTCCGCAAAAAGGGGGAACCGGGACGCTCGGTGGAGAAGGCAGCCCCGGCTCAGCGAACTGCCGGGATTTTCTTAGGGATCCTGCCGGAGGGTGGTGAAATGAGTCTTTTGGGCTGCAGGGAGCCGCGCTACTGCTACTGCGGAGGCACCGTCGGTTCCGAGGACCCTTTGGGCTCTACCTGGCAGGATTCACTCAAGGGATGGGGTGGGGGGCACCGCAACGCGCTGGTATTTCATTAACACATAGATGTGGGAATCGCAGGGGCGCGAAGCAGGCGGCGAGCTGACCGGGCGACTAAACCGGCCCCCGGGACGCTGCGGCAGCAGGGGCTCCCCGGCCGGCACCCGACACCGCCGATCCCCCTCGCTAACAGAGCGGGAAGGGAGCGGGGAGCGCGGTCGCCGTGCCCGCAGCCGCCCTCCCGCCTCACCCCATTCCACCGCACCGGGGCTGCGGCTTTTCCCTGCCGTGGTCACGCGGCGCCGGGGCTGGAAGTGCGGGCCCGCCCTGCGCTGCCCCCGGGCCGCCCCCTCCCCGTTACACAACACCGCCCCCGCGCACCGGGACGGGCCGCGTGCCGCCG
>VZTZ01039910.1:795779-876919 GCA_013400955.1 Drymodes brunneopygia
CCGCCGAGGTCACCGCCGCTGCCGCAGCCGGCGCGGTGCTCGCCCACCGCGGCCGCGGGGCACGGTGAGGGGCGGCGGTGTGTGTCAGCTGCTCCGCCGCTGAGCACCGGCAGGAAATGCCACCGCTGTGACTGCCGCAGCTGACGAGCTCTCTCCTATCCCGATACGAGCATCTGACAGCTCCCAATTCCAGCTGTCAGCGCTCCGTGCCCTCTTAGCCGCGTGTTTTCTCAGTGCCGGGAAAGGGGAATATCCGGGAGAGACCTCTCGGCAGCGCACACACACCGCTGCAGCCATAGTCTCTCCCTCTGCAGCCATAGGGAGAGGCCATCGCACAGTTGAGACCAATCTCCGTCTCTCCTATTTTCTGCCAGGACGTGATTTTGTCACTCCCAGAGCGATTCCAGTCTCTAATACCTTCTGCCACGCAGTGATGTCTCTGGGCACAGACTCCCCGCAACGGGGGAGGGATGCGCCCCCAGAGAACCCAAATCTCCCGCTCCCACAAAGAAACTCACGAAGAAAATGCACCACAACAAAAAAGGGAGGGGAAACATGGGGAAGACTCTCCATTAAGCGAATACAGAGCCCAAAATGAAGCTCTGTCCCTCCCTGACCCCGGGGGTCAGAGGCAGATGCGTGGCTTCATGGATTATATTGACCTCCAGACTGAGAGCGAGGCAGTAGGGTTAAATGAGGTTAACAAGTGGAGGTTAAACGCAGCTAAATGTAGTTTACCACCTCCTAATTTGGGTGAGTTTCCTCTCCTCTCAAATGAGGTAAACAGGTCAGTTTGTGTGAGGTAAGAGGGTGAGATATCCCATTTTTCTGTGCAGGGTCAGCAGTTGGGAGGCATACAGCTTTCCTCTTGGCCAGCACTCAATATCCATCACTATCTCCAGACCCTACATCCCCTAGCCCTGATTTCCTACAGATATTCCCAGTTCTCCTCCTCATACTGACTCCAAACTACGTTTCCTAAACCCTGCCATGCTGCCCTCTGGCTCTTGCACAGTCCCTGCCTGTGTGACTGGCTGCCAAGCAGTGCTGCCTGCCCCGGGCACGGTCAGGTATAGGTACAGGGCATGATGGCCCACCCTCCCTTCCTGTGCTCAGGGCTTTGTCTCGTTCCTCTGCCTGGCTGCTGGTCTTTGTGAACAGAGCACAAATAAGATGTATTTGATATTAGCCTATCAGGGCATGTTAAACCTTTCAACAGATGAAATTGGTCTCAATATTGGACTACAGACTCAAAAGAGAAGGTAGTGAATAAATCAAATGCTATTAGAAAACTAGCTAAGACATC
Source organism: Drymodes brunneopygia (assembly GCA_013400955.1). NCBI lineage: Eukaryota > Metazoa > Chordata > Aves > Passeriformes > Petroicidae > Drymodes > Drymodes brunneopygia. The sequence goes on from VZTZ01039910.1 coordinate 797,086, forward strand.
AGGAACAATAGCAGAGCAAATCCTCTCTGTCTATGTATTCTGTGTCTCTGGGATTTCTAATGTTGTATTTGGATTTTAGCAAAACAGATGTTTGAATAATGTTTATTAACCGGTGGGTCACTGACCCCAGATATTCAGTGGGACTGCTAAAAAACCCTCTAGAACTCTTGCTTTTGGATAAGGCTTCAATTTGCAGGTGGTGGTGAAAGCACCCGAAGATGAGTATGGAGGCACTGGCACTCAGACCAAAGGTCCACCTGGCCTGCAGGCCGTTCGTGGTGCTCAAGGGAGGCTCCAGGTTTTCAGGTGCATGGACTCCATTCCTGAGAGTGGTCAATAAAGGGAAGGACTGCTTGTTCACTTCCTTTGTGGGCAAGGATAAATGCTGCTGCTCCTGCCTGGCGGGACAAATGGGAAAGGCAATGTACGCAGGTTCGTAGGATGCCATAGGGAGAGGCCATCACATTATTGCTCCCAATCTCAGTCTATTCTATTTACTGCCAGGACATGATTTTGTCACTCCCAGAAAGATTCCAGCCTCTAATATCTTTTACCATCTACTTTTGAGGCTCTCGGGGATCATTATAACAGTTTCAGCCTGCTCTTTCCTCTGCTGCTGCACTTGGCAGTCCTGAAGCCAACCCCCATCTACCTTCAAAAATGTATTTATTTTGCTTCTCTCTCCTATCTCAGAACAACCCGTCCAGACCTAGGACTACTCTCTATGTTCCCATACTAAATCCCTTCTGGTTCCTTCCCTGAAGTGGCTCCACACACACACATGGTTTGCAAGAGCCAAGCACTTCTCTTAGGGATGGAGTATGGCAAAAAGCCAATAATGGACCCACCACCCAGCCTTACACAGGATCCTTGTCCACATCAAGGACACCAAAAGGTGTGTTTCCTGAGAAGGTTCAGCAGGTAGAGCTGGCTGTGGGTAGCCACGGGATGATGCAAACACTGTGACTCCTGTCCTGGAGTTTCTAAAGGAGGTCTCAGAAATGGCCCTGTCCACTCTTATGCTCTGGTTCTGCTGTTCAGCACAAAGCTGTGGACTGCCACAGGAGACCATGAGAGGCACTTCAATGTTTGGAGAAGAAAACTGTCTTAGAGCGCATCAAGGTTTTTATTCTGCCCTGTAACCTGGAAGAAGATTCCACTCTGCCAATGTAGTAAGAGGGTCAAAATTTTCTTGCAGACTCTTTCTGCCTACCTTTTCCAAACCTACACAAGCAAACACCTGGCATAGTAACTTGTGACTCTGAGTGCTGGCCAAGTCATGGCGCCTGGGCTTCTTCTTGAGGGGCTTCTCTTTCACTCTAGCTTGGCTGCTAAAGCTCTAGTGTTACTTGCTGACCTGCAAATAACATTCCCTTAAAGATGTGATGCTCAGTGGACATTCCCTGGTCCCCACAAGGGACTGTGATACAGCTTTCCATGAAGGGCAAAACAAATCCTAGCATTATGGAGAGGCAGTGTACTGCTAGCATTCACAGTGCATGGCACCCCTCCAACCTGAAGGCTGGGCAGGCACTTGAATGATCAGTGGAAGAGTGATTGGGAATCCGTGTGTTTGGTCAGTCCTTAGAATCCTTCAGCCTGTTTACTGCTGCTGTCTGCAGAAGACTTGCGGTTCTGGGAAGAGACTGAAGAAGGCATTGAAACATGAAGGGGCACAAAAAGGGAAAAAGCAGAGAAGGTGGGATAGAAAGCTTCTTCAAACCCCTTCCCACCCCTGGGAAGGAACTCAAACATTTATCCATCTTTCCTCCCAGCCCACACACATGGAGCAGCTTAAGCTGCATGTTTAAATTCCAGAGGTTGCAGAGTGATTCTCATCTGTGCAACAGACTCTCCTGCCTCTGGATGGGAGATGGCACAATGGTGTTGCACCAACTAATGCTGACTTAAGTGCAGCTGATAGCTGGATGGTGGGACAGGATGCACTTTGGCCACCTCAGCAGAGGTATGTAGAGGCTGATGACTCTTTTTCCTCAGGCCTAAAATGCTGGTGGTTCCTCAGGTTGGAACTGAATGCCTGCACCTTTCTGTCTCTGTGGAGAGGCCCTCCTAATCCTGGTAAACATCCACACATCAGCCAGGAACGCATGGGTTTCCATCAGCAGGCATTTGTGCTTTCGGATGAGTTGGATTTCTTCACTGCCTGGCACATTTACAGTAATATTAGTTTGATCCCAAAACATAAACTTCACTAAGAGAATAAAATTGTTTACTTGAAGAGTGCCAAGGAGCAGCATTTTTTCATGCCACAACAGCTCCTGAAGTTTTCTTTTTCTTTTTTTCCTTATTACCTCAGGAAAAAATTCCTAACCTCTTATTTGTCTTTTTGACTGATGCTCAGAATAGTGCTGACATTTGCACAGATCTACAGTAAGTCCAAGTTCTCTTCCCTGGTTGTTTACAGCATGCTATGGTTTACAAATAATAAAAGTTATTTTCCCCCATATAAGATTCTTTGTCACTCTTTTTCTCTCTGGTCAGTCTGTGGGATAAGATCCTCCTGAAACCCTCAGTAATGTGTCTGTCCTGAATAATTTGTGCTCCACAGCTGCAGATGGAACTAGTTCATACAAGTACACTTAGGTGAGGCAACTGATACCAAACCCATGCTTGCATTTCCAGTTTCTTTAAAGCAAAGATTCACTTGCTATCTCCAGTTACTACCTTAAATACTGCCCTCTGAAAGGCTTTATAAAGATAGCTGTAACTGTGACTTCTTTCGTACATTAAATGATATAAATAGCCATAACTCATCTAACTAATCTTAGCCTCTGGAAGCCAGTGGAAAATTTTCAATCGATTAGAGTCAGCTTGGGTCAAGCCCTACACTGTGTTTTCTGACCCCCTGCCCTACTTTTTCTCCATTCCTATTTAACATATATATCTCTAACTCTTTCAGTTAGTGCACTTTTTTCTCTCTGTTGAAGAGAAATCCTGATAAGGAGGTCCCAGAGGTCTTTAGCTTGTCATCACATCCCTTCATAGGCTGAATGTGTGCAAAATGCTTTAGGAAGAAGCAAAAGCTAAATATAGAATAATTTAAAGCTGCCCATTAAGGGCATGCCTACATGACACAAATGCAGCTAGCTTAGGTACTGGGAGTGGTGCAGTCACAGAGCTAAGTATAACCAAGCAGAGGATGTGGCTCACAAACCATCCCCTTGCACTCACATCCTGTCTCTCAGTATCAGAGCCTTAGAGGAAGATTTAAAAGCTCGTAATAGAGAGTCATATACTAACTTGCCCATAGGGTAACTCTCTTCCTGATTAAGCTCCTCAGCAGTCAGTTTATAGCCTGAAGCACATAACCCTGCCGCTTTTTTCTCTTACCCAGTGTTTCTGCAAGCGTGCTTTTTCTTCATATGCTTTGGTAATACAATTGGTTGCCTGGTCAAATTGATGGGAAATAACCTCATGCAATAGTGATGTATTACCACTAGCCTCAGCTGCCCCAATAGATTATAATGGAAGGTGATAACTTGGACTTTTAGTCTATAAAGACAAAACATTAATTCTATGTTAATTAAGCCTATCTTATATAGCAGTAGCATCACTGCCCACCTTTTCCTTTTTGTGCTATAAGTTCCTTAATCTGTCAGTATATCATCTATTTATCCAGAAATAAAATCATCAGCTGATTAGACAAAGTTAAGAATATATACTGCTTGATGGGGCCAAATCTGATTTTTGGGAGAGAAGCAGAATGGATAGTGCAAAGGATGTACAAGGAGCTACCCTTTGCCTTCACTGAAAAACCAGGACACACACAACTTAGCTAGAGGTGATTTCCAACACATTGTGCTGTCTCAGAGAAGGCATCAGCAGTGTTGTATGGAAGGCACAGTCAGCACATGACTGCTGCCTTATGCTCTGACAGCTGCCAGTCCCTTCTCCCCACCACCCAAACCTCTCCAGGGGCAACTACATTTCTCACTCTGGTGTCTTTTGTAATAAATACCTTTGTAAGTCTGGATTTTCGTATTTTCCTCTGCCTTTTTCCAACTCTTTTATATCATAGTGTCCTGAAGAGCACCTTATTTTGAAGCACCAATGCTCTCTAGGAAGTTAGCTAAGCTGCAGGCTGGCAGTGATCACGTTGGCACTGTGTGACATGGTGCTGGCCAGGACATCCTTGGTGTGGTGTCACTGCTGTCACCAGATCAAAACCATTGCTTCAGAAGTCTTCTCGTGGCTCGGCTCCACCATTCCCCTTCTGAACGCTCCAGGCCACCAAAACATAAACCCAGTTTGCTTTTTCACTTTGTAAGCTATGTTCATTCTTGGAGAGATGTAACACAAACATAAAGCTCATCCTGGGCAGAGCTGAGATGCAAATGATGCCTTCTCCTTGTTTTGGGGAAACTCTGCAGGCTGTATGAAGGGGACACACAGATAGAAATGACAGCCCCAGCTACTGCAAGGTTTTGTGTATCATCCTTTCTCCTCTCCTCTGCAGCAGCACAAGCTGACTGATTATTGGTGTATTTTACAAGGAAAATTCCAGAGAAAACTCAGCTCAGTCACCAACAGAGACAAATATGACTTGCATCTGGGCCTTAAATAGCACAAGTTTGTAGAAAATGTACAGCTTTCATCACAGGTGCCATTTGTCCCTGCGCATTGGCCCAGAGGGTCAGAACTGCCTTTTACATCCAGGCAAAACAAAAGCAACTGTAGTCAAATCTGACAAAAATTCTCTGGAAAATAAACCAAAACGCATTTTGGCCCTGAGACTCGTTACCTGTAACTACCCAAAGAATAGGTAGCAGCTCAAGGGCCAAGACAGCTTCAGGCTCTACACAGCACAGTGTTTTTTCCCCGATCGTTGTCTCACCCTGGCTAACTTGGAGGCCAAAAGATGACTTACAGCTTCAAGGTGCTGAGTTGAATCAAGAGATGATGCATGGGACACTGTATTGGACCTTGTGTGCTGCTGGAGTAGGCACAACTGGTCAAATTCTTGTTCTGAAAAGCTGGCTTCTGTATTCTGCCAAGAGCCTAAAGAGTTAAAGTTATTAACTGGATTCTGAATAAAATGCATTAGGAATAAATATGCTTTAGGATAAACCTATTAAATGGATAAAAATGCCATTACCAGGGGTGAAATATGATTGTGTGACCTTTTAAATAAATAAGCCTGCTATGCACCAAATTATGTCAGATAATAAGCTTTATACATGATAAAGTCATGCAGTAGGTCTCAATCTTCAGGCATTCAGTGAAATATCGCTAGCCATAAAGGGCTCCTGAAATGTTACACTAAAGAAAATTGCTTCCAGCTATAAAAACTTAACTGTTAAAACAAATGGCGTTTCTCCCATAAAACCCTTTGCAAGGCATTGGTAGCAAGAGTGAAAGCTTACTAGAAACAAACCTGAGGTATTTGCAAGTACACTTCTTAAAATAACTCAGATTCCAGATAAATCTGGAATAACTCTATTGAAAGCAGAAGGGTGTAATCCCAAAACACCAGCATGAGATCCAAATTATTTTTGTAGGGCCTTAGAAATATGTTGGTGGGATTTCTCTGGGTACAAACATCTCTGTATCCAAACTAATCTGCACTTGCAGTTTTGGCACTTGTACAAGCAGTGGAAATGCTGACCTCTCTGGCTGTCCTGAACCTTGGGTCTGACTGTGTTCTGCCTCAGTGACTTGCCCAGATTACTCCTGACACAACAATATTCCTACTAAGGGACCATTCGTATTTGATGGGATGGAAACAGAGCTGGATATTATCAGCCTTCTGAATAAAGGCAGACGTGCATTTAGTCAGATTCAGCTACCAGCTTCACATGCAGCAAAACTGGCTCTCTGCATTAAGTCAGAGTAAGAACTTTCTGCTCTAAACCATTACAAATAAGAGGGAAGGAAGCCAATTCTCTCATTCCTTCCAGTGATCATACGCAAACCAACAAAACCTCCTGGTGAGGCACTTGCAGTTTTAATAAAATCATCATGGTCACTTCATGTCTTGTTGCATGAACATCAGCAAATAAACACGATTCCCAGCTTGCGTCTTGTGCTGGCTTTGCCTGGAACAGAGTTAATTAGTTTCAAACACAGTTCCAAGGACTGAAAATACTCTTGGAATTCCCTGACACAATCAATTATCTTCTTCAAAAGTTGATATCAGGCATTGACCTAAAGGACCATTCCTGTTGCTTCTGGGTTTTCATTTTTTTGTTTGCTTGTTTGGTGGAGTTTTCTTGGTGGGGGTGTTTGTTGTTTTTTTCCCTGAATTGGGAGAATGCATCCTAGAAGGGATCTTCTTAACCTTCATCAACAAACACTGACAATTTTCACCAAAGCTCAATCCAGTGCAATCTTTTCCAGGAGGGGCACTTAAAGAGACATACCAAAATTCAAGCACAGGAAATAAGCCAGCGTTGCTCCACTTCCCAGAGTTCACTCTCTGAGCCTTAGTAAAGGAAGAGGTACATTCTCCACAACTAGTTTTAGTGCTCCTGCTAAACAGAGCAAGGTATACTATGGCAAACACAACCTGAATAGGACCACTGCAAGGGAATGAGGCTAGCAGTGAAATTTTATCATGTTTTCCTGAACTGGAGTGCAATGTCTAGAAACAAACAATAGATCTGTTCCAGGCAGGAGCTCAGCTGCATCCTGAAGACGCCTCTAGGCACTTGTCATTTTGTTCTATTGCTGTTCCTCAATACTGGTCAATTGTAAGCATCAGTCTCGCAGAGAGGATACATTATCAGGGGTGAAGGACACCTGCTTGTTATATAATCCTGCCAAATCCTTGATACAGCAGTTCTCAACAAACAACCGTCTTGCTCTGAGTCATCTGGAAGGTCTCTGGTTCAGTGAGCTTCTAGGACCAGACCATCAAAACAGGTTCTATTTCCACCTCCCATTTCAAATTACAGGAGGCACTTATGAGTCAAGGCAATAATTTTCTCTTTATCTACCTCCAGATGCCATCCCGCATACGGATCCAGCCCGTGCACCTGCTGAGCCAGAAGCCCTGTGGGAGTTCCCAGCCAGTACTGGATGTCACAGCTTGCAGCTGTCCTGGGTGGCTGCTGGCATGGGGACAACCACAGTGTGAGGAAATCCTTACCCTTCTCTTCAGAGAACAGGAGATGCTACATGTGGGGCTGGACTTGCTCCATGCTCACCAGCCTTTTTCCAAATGCCCACGGCTGGTCCCTATCAAAAGCAGGCTGTGCCCATTAGACCTCTGGGCTGGCCCTGCATGGCCAGTCACATTTTTTTCTTACTTCCCTTTGAGGCAATGCCAAGTCTTAATCCAGTGCCGGGTCACAGATTCAAGCAGGGCACATTACACTGTGTCTATCTTTGAATTAGGCAGTCTCCCACCTCAGAGCTGGCCTGCTCAGACCCACTCCTCTCCCACCTCTGCTCCTCCCTGCTGTGCCTGACAGTCAGTCAAAGTCAGCTCTTGTGACAACAGTGTTGGCACATAAAGCTGAGCAGCTCATCTTTTACAAACCAAACAACTACAACTTTGGCAATCTCACTCCTGTTGAACAACAACAACAACAAAAAGAACCGAGTCAGCAGCAAGCAGTGGCCTGCTGCACAGAGCTGTAAATAAACCCAGGAGAAACAAGATGGGTCAGCTTGGCTTGGCTGGTGAGTGCTGAAAGAGCTGGTCCAGGGTTACCACCTCAGCATGGGCCAAAGTGGGGAAGATGAAAGGCAGTTGCTTCCCTGGTTCTCTGTCTCACTCCCTGCATTGGACAAAATTGCTTCAGCCTTTACTGCTATTACAAACTTCCTATGAAAGTACCATACAATTCAATATTCAAGCTGTAATGCAATTAATGTAGTTTTAGGACAATTTGCAGAATCTGCGAAAACCATCAAGTTTTGTATCTGTGGTTCATTTCCACACTGTCATAATTTGGCTAACAGAATTATTCATGCTCAACGCTTTTCTTATTTTGAAATTATTTTTTCTTAAAATCTGTTAAAATTTCAGAATGTTGTCAGAATAGCCCCTATTAGAAGGCGAGATTTTTTGCTAGAGAGGCATTTTGAAGTTTGCAGTTCTAAACAGATGGGGCCATCACTGGAGAAAACAGAACTCACGTATGCCATGTATGTTTTACATAGTTTTATGATTCTTGTATTTTTTATTAAACTAGCCAATAAAATAATAACTATACTGGGGACTTTAATTTAGCCTCAGGAGTCAGAACACTGATTCAGTTGTTCACAGTGTTTTCATTTATTTTTTCCTTCTTGGCAACACATACAATAAATCTAAGAATTGGGTTTTCATTGTAACTTACAGTAATCAACTTATTTTGTGTTTCCCATTGATACGGTATAACTATTGCTTTAAAATTGCTGTTTACAATGGACAGCAATCACCTTCCCAGCACAAATCATTGGTCTAAAATGAAAAACTTAGTACCTTACTATTAGCTCATACAGGTTTTTAGTCTCTGCCTCTTAAGAATGGACTACCAGGCATCTATCAGAAATAAAACTACCTAGGTTAAGACTGGGGACTAGATTCTACAGATCCAACAGAACCAATTGAATCAAGTACTTTCTATAATTCTGTTTTAAAAAAACCAAACCTCAAGAAAAGTCCTTTTACTTGCCTTTTCCTGTGGAGCTGAATCTTACTTTGTGTCTTTTACTGCAAAAAAGATCTTAAGCAGATGTACTCCACCAACACTTGCAGCAGTAACTTGCAAAGTGAAAATAACACAAAACTTTGTTTTGCTTAAAAGGTCCACTATGATTTTGTTTAACTGTGCCTTGGCAAAACCGCTTTCCCAAATAGTTGCAAACAAAGCAACTTATAAAACATTATTTTTATATATGGCTCTGAAAGAACTGAAAACACAAAGCTCAAAACACATAATTTATGAAGGTTGCATAACTTGCTATCTAAACTTATCTGACTAATCATGAAACCCATGAGAGAGGCAGGTGGATTGTAACAGCAGATGAGTTGAAGGGCCACGATTCTTGTACAAGGCAAGGGTTCAAATAATTGCTTGTTAGTCACAGAAAAACAATGCTGCAAGAAAACTATGAATAAATGAACGAGTGAACACTGGACTAATGAGCTACTTCCTCTGCTTGGTGGATGAGCTCTCAGGGGATGACGACTCATTTTCATTACACATGTGAACATGGTGCAGAGTTAACAGGGTCTTGGTTTCTGCCTGCTGCTCTGTTGACATACAGCCTGGTGACAAGGCCTGGGACATGGAGGGCTTGAGCACTGGACACAGGACATTTATTTCACAGCACCAAATGAGAACCGTCCTCCTGCTCTGGGCTTGGTGAAGTGCAGCTGCTGCCTGGTGTTTCAGGGAAGCAGACTGATACCAGAGACACAGGTGGAGCTATCCTGAGGAGCTGTATGTTTGTTCAGTCAGGTTTATACCATGGGGACTGCCCCACACAGGCCTGGCTAGCTGTAGCCTCCTCTGCCAGGTGTTCCTGTCACTGAGCAGCACCAGGGTACTAACAAGCCCCACTGAAAGCCAGCTTACTTGTACTCTTCTTTTTCTTACTTCTCCTCCTTTCCCCCCCTCCACCCCCTTTAATGTGCCTCTCCCTTCCTGTGTTTCCAAGGGACCTCCTCAACTTGCACATGGACAATCAGAGGGTCCATAGGCAGTCCTCTGCTGTTCTTGTGCAAGGAGACACAGACTGCAAACCCCCTACAGAGTCAGCCAGGGTCCAACGTATTAACGAGCAAGGGTTGTCCCAAAGCCTGGCACCAGAAATGCAGGGAGACCTGAGAAGGTTTGGAAAAGGGGTACCTGCCATTTGAGAGAGCAGTGTCAGCCAGCATAGGTCTTATCAGAGCCAGGCTTAATTTAATCACTCATCTGCTCTCTGATCTCCAGGACACCCCTGCTCTCCATTTCCCTGAATGATGGAGAGATGACAGTGTTTAATGAGATTGAATGTCATCTTCATTACAACAAGAGCCTTTAATTATATCACTGAACATCATTTGATACCAAAGAAAAGCATGCTCTCTTAAATTTCAGGCAGTGACAAGGGGTCCAGAAGAACTGGGTTCCAGTCCTGGCTTTGCCAGAGGCTTCTTCTGGCCCATTAGGTAAGAGCAGGATAGCCACTGAATTAAAGGTTATGTAAGCAGTGTAGCTCAGACACTTCCTAACTGCAGGGAGCGAGGCTCTGCAACCTAAACACTGTTTGTAATTATTAAATTGAAGCTGATTCAGAACCTTGACACAAAGAGAACAACCTACAGGCTCTCTCAAAATCATAGTGGACCTTTTACAGCTTTACATTTCAAACAATTACTTTAAAAGGATTGGATCAAAAAGTTGGTGCCTGCTCAAAGCCCCAGAAAAGAGCATCCAATTCAAATCTAAATTGTTTTTTTTTTGTTGTTGTTGCAGCAGTGTTTCCATCACTCTGAGTATTTTGGCTTGATACTCTCTGAACTAGACTTGTGTCTGCTGGAAAAGAAAAGAGATGTACAAAAATATGGTGTTTTTTCCCAGCTTGAAGAGTGAGTAGATAATAGAGTAGGAATCAGGCTCTATTTTTAGAGCCTAGCTTTTTAATTCATTAGCTGCACAGAACTCTTCACAGGCAGTCACTTTTCTCTACTGGGTCAAGGCTAGTGCACAACTGCTGCATTACAAGGACAGAGATAAGTGAGAAAGTCGAGCTATAACTCTCCTTCATCACTAATTACTTCATTCTAAGGCCCCCACAAAAATCATCAGTGAAATTCCATGACCTTCTGCTGCAAGGAAGGAGCCAACTGCCTCCTCCACCAGCATCTGTGCCTTTGGTAGGCATCATGCCAGTGTCCCTCTCCCAGCAGCACACAGCTGCCTCGCAGAGATTCCCAATGCTCTGGAGACAAAGCAAGGAAACAGTAACACTCGCTGTTGATTATTGAGTCCCTGCTTTTCAGCCTAGCTAGTGTTGCCAAGTAATGAGCACTTCTATTAGCTAAGTGGAAGGGAGTTTACTAGTTGCTTATTTAAAGAACATCCTAAATCACACAATCTGTTTTTACACATCCCACCCTTTGGGACAGAAATAATGCCCTTGCCAGGTCCTCACCTTGTACCAAAAGCTGAGTGATTGGCTAATCTAGGCAGCTGACACAAAAGTGAAATCCAGCCTAATAAAAGCTTACAGTCAACTATTTTCAACAGCACCTACAACCAGGCTGGACCAGGCTGGTACTGTACAGCCCCATTTCTCTGCAGTTTAACTGTGGTATTCATTTTGTCTTGCCTAGAAACCAGACAGCTCTTTTAATTACATCGGAAACATGCCTGCTCAAACTGAGAAATGATCAGTCCTGCAAGCAGAGCCAAGTAGATGGCTTGGAAAGAGATTAGTGGATTCCTCTGTGTCTTAATAGATTTGCCTAGTGAAATTCCTGAAGCTTCCTCTTCCCTCCCCCTGCCCTCCTTCAGCTACAGCTTAGTGTCCCTGTTTCAGACAGCCCCTTGGTGTCTGGGGAGGGTTGAACTCAAGTTACAGCCTCTCGCTAGGACTGTCTCAGATGACTGCTTTCTACCACAATCTTAAGGAACACAGGCTACTTGCAATCTCTTTGAACTTGCACAATAGGTTCAAGAATCAAGCAGAAAAGGCAGAGATCACATAACCTCTCTCTAACCCTGACTTCCCAAGCCAACAGTGCTGAACAAAAAAGCTTTTCCTCAATGTTTTGCCTTTTTAAAATAAAGCTTTTAATAAAAGATAGTTGGTCTTTCTGCTTTACATAATTTTTTTCTATACCATGTTACTCAAATGGACAAAACAAATTCCAAAGGAATGGACACACTGGCCACACTGGCACTACCTGAAGCCCTTAAATGTACAAACCAGACGAATCAGCCCCCTCACTGTGCAGGGGAGGCTCGGGAGGGCTCACTCATCAAATTTGCTGAGGAACTTCCTGTCCTACACCATCACAGGAGTATCTTTCAAGAACACTAGTGATACTTCAAAGGAGAAAATCTCCTGTCTTTAGAGCAGATAGCTTGAACAGTTTTCAACAGAAGATTATTTTGCATTTTTCTTGTTTGAATCAAACAAAATGCATCATTAAAAAATTGCCACCTAGAGCTGTTCTTCCTGGCTTTGAGAACACACTGCCAAAATGTCTCTTCTTCAGACTACCACCCTCCGGTAAGAACTTAAACTGAAGAGGAGTATTAAGTGAATTTCTCAGTTGAAGGGAAAATCTTGACATGTTTTAAGTCTCAGGGGAAAAAAAAAATCATTCCACATCCCAAGCTGAAGGTTCAGGAAGACACAGCTACTTCTTGGGCCTTCTATCAACCTCTTTTCCTATCACTACCCAATGGCTATAGTACAGAATCTGTGGAAGCTATGACAGCCATCCACTTATTTACCAGGAACTGCATTTAATCTCTGACCCTTATTTGCAAGCTGACTTCATGCTGAAAAGTCACACTGTAATTTCACAAAAAGTAGTCTAAAATACATTAATCTATAACGATTATCCAAATGTGATTATTTCTACCACCTAACCATGAAGAGTAAATCAGAATGCAGCTGTTTAACAGAAACATGTTTTCTGTCCCTGTATCAAAAGGAAGGTTTAAGAAACTGTCCCACCTCAATCTTAACAAATGAAATACCTACTCTACAGTCAGTATTTTACTATTCAGCCTAAAACCTTACGGTTCTTTGTGATGTGCCCACATTTTTAATGCTGTGCACCTCAATGAACAGACCAAGCTTTACCTTTCTGTTCTGTGCTTAGTTGATTTAGACAATGTTTGCAGCTGAGAGGCCCAAGAGCTCGTTTGACACTGAAGTACAAAAAAACAGAACTTGAAAAATAAAATTGCCATTAGTATTTAATCGCCTATAAAAAATAAATGAGCACTTTCTGTTTACATCTCATTGCACAAGATCAAAGCTGGCCTTCAGTCTAAGTACAGGACACAGAGACCCCAACCTACAAACAGTGACTAAATATACTCAGACCAAGATAAAAAAGAACACGGACCAGCCCTGGGGCATTCAACACACACTGCACATCCTTTCATGTTATCTAAAGTGAAACCCACCACAGAACTCTATACTTGGTGCCTAAAATCTTCAAAAGTATCAAATTACATTTTCAAAAGCCTGTCAAAATATGGAAACACCTTGACTCCAGAAGAATCCTACACTTATCCACATAACCCAAGAAGCAGCAGAAGCACTGTTAAATTTAACAACCTGCATGATCTTTATTAGATGGCCACGTTTACAAGAACTAGCGGTAGCGGTGCAGCTGCAGGGTGTTGCGCCTTCTCCAGGCCGCACGGCGCGAGCCACCGATGGTGTGGTGGAATTTGTGACCCTTGCCAAGCCCACGGCTCTTGCGCCCGGCTGACGTCAGCCCGCGCATCTCTCTGTGCTTGTGGACAGGCTTGGTGATCCATTGGGTATCGGGGTTCCGCCTGATGGTCTTATGGAAGGGATCGATCAGGATCACTTCAAAAAACTTGTAAGTGGAATCTTCACCCACCCAATACGAATTCAAGACTCTCAGAGCCCCACAGTGACGGCCAGCACGTTCCTAGAGGAAAAAATAAATGCAAAAGGCTGTAAAACCGTGGGTGCAGGGCACTCTTCATGCAGAAATATGACTAACTCAAATGTAGTATTTCAACTGTCCCCAAGAGAACCTCTTTTCCTATAAAAACTCATCCCCTTTCAGTTGCAAAGGTACAAGAGAAGTAACAGCAGAAAAGAATGCTGTGTTACAAAAAAAAAAGGCTGCTTGGATTCCTGCATGAAACAGGTTTTAAAGACCAGGAGCAGGCAGGTGCTTGGTTGACAGAAGAAAGAACTCTGTGTACACAGAAGCACCCAGTCAGTAAATACACAATGTTAAAAATAACTTCAACCTGAAGATGAAGAGCACAAGCTGCACTTGGGGTCATAGAACAATCTTTTGTGGGAAGTTAGGAAAGACTGATTAATTTGTCCATCCAAAGCTACAGGGGAGAAAGATTCCTGCAGAAAGTAAGCCTGTACTGGTAGGAGTAAAGGAACAGCTGATGTAACAAATCTCTGTACTACTGCCGGCATATTAGTGCTTGCTATTCCTATCCTCACTTGTGGTTAGAAAGACACAATCTTAGTTTAGAAAACAAAACAAAGCAGAAAATAGCAATTATGCAACTCAACTCAATCTGCTTGTCCTGTCAAGAATACTCCTTATTTAAAACACTCTAAGTGCGTTTAATTGTAGGACTTTATCATCATGGGGAAGCATGAAGCAATGGACCCCATTCATCTTCCTCCCCAATGTGATCCTAACCTATTGCTAGTATTGTACAGGCTTGTAACCTATTGCTAAACAGCCTTTGACTATTTTCTGCACATGGAGTAACATTTTTTCAAGTCCTTTTATTCTAGTGTGAGAGCAACACCTGTATGAAATAGTAGAACACCAATCACCCTCGACCATCTTCTATTCAAGGATGGGAGCTCCAACTGAGGCTTTGCATTTCTGTAATCTGAAAAGTCAGGGAAGACTGTATCAGATACAGAAAACTTCAAGCTAAAACTGAGGGCAAAAAACCTCTTCCATAGTTGTCGTAAGTGAGCATGTGATTAGCCATCAGGTATCTGGGAGTAACGCATATGAAGAGAATACCATGAGCACTGAAAACAGAATCACATTTTTAATTCAAACTCATCACCTGCATTTCTTTTAAACAAGCATGTCCCATTTACACTTTTTTCCTTGAAAAAAAAAATCCCACCAGATTCAACTTGCAGAAGTCAGAAATATTTTCAAAGTCCTGAGAACAGAACAGTCTTCCACTTCAAGATGGAAAGGCAATGGCACTCTCCTTTCTTCCACAATGTCTCATTTGAGCCTGGTATTAACTCTAACCCACAGAAAAAGGGGTTTTCTTTGTAAAGGTGAGAACTCTATCTCTTCCAGACTATTACAAACTTACAAGATCTCATGAAATCTAAGTTTACATTTTGAGTATTTCAGTAACAATACCTCACCTAAAAATAAGTTAACCACCAAGCTGCGTGCTTGTGAGGTACCAAGTGTTTTATAAAGAAGCAGGTCTCTGGCACTCTGCCTTCACCTTCTGCAATACAGCCAAGTGCGCTGTGCAGCACCACTACTACTACACAAACAGGTGCTACAGGCTTTAAGTCAGGAACTCAAGTGTATTTTGTGAAAGCACCATCACCTACAGCTGGTGATCCACACGATGTGGCAGGGAACACAGGAGTGGGATCTACTGACAAGTTAGACACCTTAGCACATGCAAATTCTTACTTCTCATGCCTAACTCTTCATTTTTCTGTGGCTTGGACTAGTTACATGTTTTTCATAACAAATATTGTGGCATACTTTAGAAGTATGAACTTCACTAAACCACCCAAGTGGTTCCCACAGACCCCATTTTTAAAGTCTGAATAGTTTTTTTATTGTCTCAATAGAGCTTTTAAAGACATTCTGGTGCTTTCCTGCCACCATTATTCAAAATCTTACTAACAATTTATTAACAAAGCAGCAGGGTTGGTCTTGTATTTTTTGTCTCTTGAGTATTTTCAGCTTTTACAGACTAAAACTTTCCAACCCAAATTTGTGAGCAAAAACCAAAATACTCACTTCTGCTACAGACTGAAGACTCCGGGCAAACTTGAGCTGGTTAACACCATGATGCACAGGTTTCCCATAAGTTGCACCTTTGGGGACAGGACGTTTGCGACCACCACGGCGAACACGGACACGGTAGATAACGTAACCTAAAACCAACAGCAACTTAGGAACTAGAACAATTCTAGTAGCAATTTTGATCCCCATACAGCATTTCCAATTCCCCAAAATTTACATGAAATGCTGCAACATAAAGTCATTATACCAATTTTTGCCAAAATTTACAACTCAAGGTGAATAGTACAAGATTTTTTGCTATTTTCATTACAGCTGAGTAAGGAAAGTGATATCCTGCCATGACTAATTTTGGTTCCAAACCAGAGCTTATTGTACCTTTCCACTATCCAGTCCCAAACTGACTAAGATCAGCTACAGCTATATTCTAACACAATCATAAAAAAACCCCACCCAAACCCCACAATTCAGATGGCAGCATTCACAAAGCACTGAGGCACAAGCTATCCACAAACCCTGCTGAAATCTGGTCACTGAGAAATGAGGAAACTAGATAAACAGTGACAGGAGTGCCAAGCCTTAGCTTTTTATTTTCTTTGTGAATTAACATACTGGGTTTTTAACTGGATTTCCTCCAGTTACACATGGATAGCCACCTTTCCCATTTCTTTCCCTGAATAACTGTTTTTCAATGACAGAAGCTCCACAATCTTGCCCACGTGTATCTATCTGTAATACAGTCATAGTATGGTTTGGATTGGAAGGAACCTTGAAGATCATCCAGTTCCAAACCCCCTGCCATGGACAGGGACACTTTCCACCAGACCAGTTTGCTCAGAGCTTCAGCCAACCTGGCCTTGGACACTCCCACGGACAGGGTATGCAACTTCTCTGGGCAACCTGTTCCAGTGCCTCACCACTCCCACAGTAAAGAGTTCCTTCCTAATATCTAATCTAAACCTACTCTATCAGTTTGAAGCCATTCCCCCTTGTCCTGTCACTACACTCTCTTGTGCAAATGTCTGTCCAGATCTCTTGTAGCTCTTTTCAAGGTGCTAGAAGGTCACAATTTGGTCATCATGCAAAAAGTCAAAATAACACATGACAAAACTTAGGCATGGAAAGGACATCCCCCAAACCCAGGATATTAAAAACACTGCTCAATTCTGCAGCACTCATGTGGCACAAGAACAAAAATTGAGGTCAAAGCCCATTTGATCTTCACCTGCCAGAATGGCCACAGGAGGCACAGATGCAAAATTAAGTGAAGTTAATGTTTTAAGCTGTGGGCACTGCTACCAAGTGAGGACATTTATGCTATTCTGTTCATGTCATGCAGGACACTTCAGTTCATTGGGGGATACTTCAGTTTCAGATTTTGTTATCCTGCTGTCACTGAACGAAGCCAATGTCACTCCATCGTGAGGCACAGGGACTTCACCTCTCTGTGCCATTACCTTGCTTGGCCTTGTATCCCAGCCTGCGGGCTTTGTCCGGCCGTGTGGGGCGCGGGGCGCGGTGCAAGGCTGACAGCTGGCGGTACTGCCAGCAGCGCACGCGCAGCAGGAACCGCATCACGTCCGACTGCTTCTTCCTCCACAGCTCCTGGATGTACTTGTAGGCACCCATGTCTGCCTACCTGCTGGACAAAGAGCTCAGTGAAAACAGTGCACCAAAAACGATCTCCAGTTTGACAATCTCCATCTTCCAGCAGTGGCACTGCACCACGTCACACATGGAGCAGCACTGACAGGCAGGGAGCTCCCACGTTTCTCTGTACCACTGGCACACCTGGGAACACAGAGCACACCTGGCAGCCTTCAGCACCACATGCCGCATCACCATTCCCAGCAGTTTTCTTTCTTTTCGTATGTTCTGGAGTGTTAAATTCCTCAATTGAGACATTTTCACATGTTTTATACCTGACATTACCAAACCCAACAATTAACACCTGAAACGAGTTTTTAATACAAATCTATCAATGAACTACGGGACTGCGAGGAGTGTGGCCTTTATTGTTAACTCCGGCTTTAGCAAGGTTTTATTTTTAAGTGAAAGTTTAACAGCTGTTTAAGGAATGAACTGGACTGGGACTTTTGCTTTCTTAGAGCTATTCACATGGTGCCTCCCACATCTCAGGAGAGACAAGGCCTTCCTTCCTCCACACCCGCTGAAACAGGGCTTTAAGTAAAATGGGACATACTAATCGTGTCATACTAAAAAGGAAGTGTCATAGCTCAGTGTCCTATTGCTGCTGCTATTTGTGTTTTGCTCCATAGATGCCTTGTGGGTTTTTTTAAAGTTATTATTTTTAAATTGTTTCTGCTGAGCACCATCGGGGTCAGTTTGTATTGACTTCAGCAGAGCAAGGGCTCAACACAAAGCTCTTGCAGGACAAATTTTGCCCTTAACAAAATAATGATTATCACAAAGTCCCTCTTTGGAGCTGAATATGTCTTAAAAGTTGCAGGCATTTCAAAAAATCAAATATTACTTCATTTCTTCATCATGTTTACTGCTGTTTTCCTAAAAACTTTTGAGGCCTTGTGAATCTGCAGCAATCAGCACGTGTACCTGAACTCCATCAAGCCCCCACCCAACTCATCATCACAGAGCTCACTTTATTTACATTTAAAAACACGCCAAAAACAGTTCGTGTATGATTTTGGATACCCTTCTTGCTTCAGCCTGCCCAGCTATAGCTCATCCATTCCCACCCCCAAGCACCCCACCTTTTCACTGCATAACGGCACAAAAACCCCCACGACCAAACCGTGAACCCGGAGCACACCAGGGCGCGCCGTCTGCCACCGACCCGCACCCGCTTTGGCGCGCCAGGGCCACCCGGGCTGCCCCGCTCCCCTCCCCGCCCCACCGAGGCGCTGCCCNGACTTTGCTTAAAACCCTGAAAAGAAGCCTTAAAAAAATCTCTAAAGTAATATTAATATTTAAAATCATGAGATTATGAGGAACGGCTGAGGGAGCTGGGTTTGTTTAGTTTCGAGAAGAGGAGGCTCAGGGGAAACCTCATGCCTCTCTATAACCCCCTGAAAGGAGAATGTAGTGAGATGGGGGTCGGTCTGTTCTACTGAGACTGCAGTGAGAGGACCAGAGGAAATGGCCTTCAGTTGAGACAGGGGGGACTCAGGTATTACAAAAAAAGTTTTTGACTGTTAGGGCAGTCAGGCATTGGAATAAGTTGCCCAGGGTGGTTATGAGGTCACCATCCCTGGAGGTGTTTGAAAGGCATCTGTATCTGGTGCTGGATAATGTGGCTTAGTGGTTGCACTGGTAGTTCTGGGTTGATGTTTGGACTGGATGATCTTAAAGGTCTCTTCCAGCCTAATGATTCTATTCTATTCTACATAATAAACCCTAAGGGCAAAAGCAAAGCCCTAAAAACCAATCCTAAGACCTTTTCAGTGGAGGGCAGGGAGAGGGCACCCTGGAGTCCCTGGTTCTGCAGGCCCTGGCTTTAGCCACTGATCTGCTCCTGTCCCTGCTCCCATTCCTCCTGTATATGGCACAGGCTGGATGGGGCATCGAGCGACCTTGTCTCGTTGGTGGCATCCCCACCCATGGCAGGGAGCTGGCAGGAGAGGATCTTTAAGCTGCCTTTCAACCCAAGCCATTCTATGATTTTGAGTTAAGCGTTCCCAGCCTGCAAATCCTTTCTGCCTCCCTACCTGCGGCTGCAGGATGACCTTTCTGTTTTTCAGTGTATGCTTTTCAGAGCACCCTGGCTTGTGAAGCATTACCGGGTTGAACTGGAACTGCAGCAGGACAACGCCAGCCCCTCCTGGTCCAGAAAGGTACTCTTCAGCTGTCTCTGTGGGAAATGGCTCCAAACAGCCAAACTGAGTCAGGGCCTGCTGCCCTGCCATGGCTCTCTGGCAGAGGGAAGTGTCCCTGGCTGCTGGATGCCTCCTGCTAGAACCAACCCCCAGCAGACAAAACCCCCTGCTTCTGCGTTTGCTTTCCTGTGCTTCTGCCTTTAACACTCTCGTTTCATAATTCCTAGTCTGTAAAAGCTAGAAACTTTGTGTGAGCAGAATAAAAGGGAAGGAACCACCATTTTCTTGCATTTCCAGTAGCCATCCTGGTACCATGAAATACCATCAAGCCCACTGCAAACCCAGGAGGCCCGATAACGCTGTGCACACACACACCAGCAAACACAGCCCCTGCCCCGGGGGTGTGCATGCTCCAGCGCTCCCAGTCTCCCCAAACCTGACAGGACAAGTGTCAAGGCTGCAGGCAAGCATCAACACCACTGGCAGCAGCCTAAAACCTGAAAAAATAGTGTGGGTGGAAACTCTAGCCCTAAAAATATCAGTCACTGGGAGAGAGCTGTGCCCCCACTGCTTCACGCTTTGCCTTGCACCTTCCATGGACTCGTCTCCCTGTGTGTGCCCATCCCTGTGCTGTGCCAGGCTCACAGCCTCCTGTGTGTGCCCATCCCTGCTCTGTGCCAGGCTCACAGCCTCCTGTGTGTGCCCATCCCTGCTCTGTGCCAGGCTCACAGCCTCCTGTGTGTGCCCATCCCTGCTCTGTGCCAGGCTCACAGCCTCCTGTGTGTGCCCATCCCTGCTCTGTGCCAGGCTCACAGCCTCCTGTGTGTGCCCATCCCTGCTCTGTGCCAGGCTCACAGCCTCCTGTGTGTGCCCATCCCTGCTCTGTGCCAGGCTCACAGCCTCCTGTGTGTGCCCATCCCTGCTCTGTGCCAGGCTCACAGCCTCCTGTGTGTGCCCATCCCTGCTCTGTGCCAGGCTCACAGCCTCCTGTGTGTGCCCATCCCTGCTCTGTGCCAGGCTCACAGCCTCCTGTGTGTGCCCATCCCTGCTCTGTGCCAGGCTCACAGCCTCCTGTGTGTGCCCATCCCTGCTCTGTGCCAGGCTCACAGCCTCCTGTGTGTGCCCATCCCTGCTCTGTGCCAGGCTCACAGCCTCCTGTGTGTGCCCATCCCTGCTCTGTGCCAGGCTCACAGCCTCCTGTGTGTGCCCATCCCTGCTCTGTGCCAGGCTCACAGCCTCCTGTGTGTGCCCATCCCTGCTCTGTGCCAGGCTCACAGCCTCCTGTGTGTGCCCATCCCTGCTCTGTGCCAGGCTCACAGCCTCCTGTGTGTGCCCATCCCTGCTCTGTGCCAGGCTCACAGCCTCCTGTGTGTGCCCATCCCTGCTCTGTGCCAGGCTCACAGCCTCCTGTGTGTGCCCATCCCTGCTCTGTGCCAGGCTCACAGCCTCCTGTGTGTGCCCATCCCTGCTCTGTGCCAGGCTCACAGCCTCCTGTGTGTGCCCATCCCTGCTCTGTGCCAGGCTCACAGCCTCCTGTGTGTGCCCATCCCTGCTCTGTGCCAGGCTCACAGCCTCCTGTGTGTGCCCATCCCTGCTCTGTGCCAGGCTCACAGCCTCCTGTGTGTGCCCATCCCTGCTCTGTGCCAGGCTCACAGCCTCCTGTGTGTGCCCATCCCTGCTCTGTGCCAGGCTCACAGCCTCCTGTGTGTGCCCATCCCTGCTCTGTGCCAGGCTCACAGCCTCCTGTGTGTGCCCATCCCTGCTCTGTGCCAGGCTCACAGCCTCCTGTGTGTGCCCATCCCTGCTCTGTGCCAGGCTCACAGCCTCCTGTGTGTGCCCATCCCTGCTCTGTGCCAGGCTCACAGCCTCCTGTGTGTGCCCATCCCTGCTCTGTGCCAGGCTCACAGCCTCCTGTGTGTGCCCATCCCTGCTCTGTGCCAGGCTCACAGCCTCCTGTGTGTGCCCATCCCTGCTCTGTGCCAGGCTCACAGCCTCCTGTGTGTGCCCATCCCTGCTCTGTGCCAGGCTCACAGCCTCCTGTGTGTGCCCATCCCTGCTCTGTGCCAGGCTCACAGCCTCCTGTGTGTGCCCATCCCTGCTCTGTGCCAGGCTCACAGCCTCCTGTGTGTGCCCATCCCTGCTCTGTGCCAGGCTCACAGCCTCCTGTGTGTGCCCATCCCTGCTCTGTGCCAGGCTCACAGCCTCCTGTGTGTGCCCATCCCTGCTCTGTGCCAGGCTCACAGCCTCCTGTGTGTGCCCATCCCTGCTCTGTGCCAGGCTCACAGCCTCCTGTGTGTGCCCATCCCTGCTCTGTGCCAGGCTCACAGCCTCCTGTGTGTGCCCATCCCTGCTCTGTGCCAGGCTCACAGCCCCCTGTGTGTGTGCCCATCCCTGCTCAATGCCAGGCTCACAGCCTCTTGTGTCTGCACAGGGCTCCACCGCAGAACCGGCCCTTGGGAAGCATGGGAAAGGGCTACAAGGTGGTGGTGTGTGGAATGGCCTCTGTGGGAAAGACGGCGATTTTGGAGCAGCTTCTCTATGGAAAGCACACTGTTGGTGAGACATTTTTACTTTCGGGGGAGGTTTTTTCCTTCTCTAGCATCTTGTTCTGTGCGGGCCCCAAAACACCAATAGTCGAGGACTGCAAACTGTGCTGAGGTGAAGAAGGAAATTAATGTGATTTTGTGGCATCTCTGGGCTGTTCTTAAAATTCACAGTCCCTTGTTTACGTATTTTTAAAAGAGCCTTGGAGAAGAACCCGTTCCATGATGTTCCCTGTAATAAAACACGAGAATGTCTAAAAAGAAACAAACACTGAAAGTAGGTGATGTGCCTGCTGCCTATTTACAAAAGAAATATCTCGTTCCCTGAGAGATGCCGTAGTTGCCTGAAAAATAAATGCTGTCACATGACGAATGTAGACACTGTTTAGACTTTTGTTTCATCTTCCTAAAGCTTTATTTTCCTTGGTTTTGGCTAACATTTAATCAAAGCTCTGGAAAGAAAAACAGCTCAGCCTTAGGTTCCACAATCTGTGGTGACCTTCGAAGGCCAAGTGTCTCCGCTCTCTAAGAAATCCTCACAGGGAAAACTGACTTGACAGAGGAAGAGGGGATGTCTGATATTTGCTGTGCACAAAAGAAAGGGAACAAAGGCAAAGCCAGTACGTTTCCCTCTGTTCCCACATTTGGCTTTGAAACGAAGGGCAATGATCATCAGGCTGACAAATTATTCCTGCCTCACCTAGAAACAAGGGGTGGCACCAAGGGCTTTGACAGAAGATGTTTAGTCACTTTGCATTTTTTTCTTGAGCTAGTAAATTAGATGTTGGGATAATTTGTTGGATAAACACATGGATTTCTAGCATGGTGCTTTGCAGCACTGCACCTTTAAAACGTGTGGATGGGAGGAATTTGCTGGCAAAGCGTGATGCAGAACTGTGTGCTAATACCCGTGTTTGAAAGGAGGATTTCCTCTAATGTTGCAGCAACATCTGTTTCCAGCATCCTACTGAGCGCTAGGCACGTAGCTCCGTGTAGCTGTCAACGTGAAGGCTGCAAAGCCTGCAGGCTGAAGGTTTTTCCCTTTGCTACCCACCTGCCTCTCTTCTATGCTGGGCTGGGTGACTGTCAGAGACACCCGAGCAGCATGAGCAAGGCCACGTTACTTAAATCGTATTGCCTTGCATTAATTCCTGCCTCCTATTAGCAACCCAGGCAGGAAGGATATTCGGGTGTTGCTGATCAGAGGAGCTATTTATGGAGCCAGCCGTGTACACGATTATACAACGTCATGGACACTGACTGACAACCAGAGGGAGGCCTCGTGCCTGGGGTTTAGCCGTGGGTGTCCCTCTCTCACTCCCAAATGCTCTGCTCCAGCTTGGCCACTGAGCAATGCAGACCTTCCTCCCCCCAGCCCCCCTACACTTGAAAAGATCGGTTTTCCTTGCCTGTAGCTCTGCTCTTATTTTTTGGAATTACTGGTAAAGGAAGGAACAGCTGATAGCAGATGAGGAGTGCAAGGGGAGAAGGAAGAAGGTAGTTTCCTGTTTTCTGTGATTTTGGTCAAATCTCATTTCTAAGACATTCAGAGAAAGAGGGTAAGTAGCAGGGTCAAGATCAAGATATGGAGAGGATCATTATGGAGATGCTGCAGCCCCAAGAGATGAGTGGCCATGGGCCAGCAATTTTGATATCTCCTACACAGGCCACCAGGCACAATAAGCTGGTGCTTTTGACAGTCCTGCTGAGTGGTCACCATCCCCCCTGCCTCTTCCTCAGCACATATGCAGTTGTGGCAGAGGGTGCCTGGAGTATGGGCTGGTGAAAATGGTTCCCAGAAGACTTTCAGCTACTGTTCCACTCTGTATTGATTTGACTCCCAAACTGCAGAGGCAGGATGCCTTTGTGAGGGTCTCAGTACACAAGAACAGGTTTTCAAGAATGGCAAGTCTTTGACTGCTCCTTAGCTGAGCTGCTTTAAAGTGCACTATGGTGCCACCATTGCAGGGGTGGCCCTTCCACACCTGAAACATGATTGCAGGATCTTGTTCTTCATTTCCTAAAGCTTGTGAGCTCCAGAAAGCTGACATGTACGTCTTGGCTGCAGGCCTTTTTGGCTGGAGGCAAGAAGGGACTAGTGTGTTTGCTGAAAGCCTGTCTGTTCAGAGCCAACCAGCCAGGCAGCTCACCGGGCATGGCAACATGGACACAAGCTGTTTCAAAACCTGTGCTTCCTGACTGACGTCAGGAGCAGCGCTGCGGCTGCTCCAAGGGCCTGGGAGCTGTGGGGAGCATGGCCGAGCCAGCACTGGGAGTCTTTCCATTCCAATGGCAGGCATATCCTCCTCTCAGTGACAAGAAGCATGCTAGAACCTGGGTGGAGGCTCAGAGCACAGGGTCTGCTGCCACTTTCTGAGGTGTCACAGCTGCTGTCACGAGGATCTCCTCCTGGCTGTAAATCAGCCACGAGTCTGTCAATGCTCAGGTGCCTCCTGCTGACTTTCCTGTAAAAAGGAATGGTGGCACAGCCAGTGTCAGGGAAGTGATTAGAGTCCTTGGAGGTTTCATGCTGCTATGTAAAGCCCTTGGCTTTGAGCTCGTGCTCCTGGCTGTGTGCTTGGTGATGGTGCTGTAAACCCAGTTGCACTGTTTCTTTTCCTACAAAAACATGCACCTTCAGCTCTCCCTGGCTTGTCATGGATGAAGTCCCAAAGTGCCACTGTTCCTTACATGGTCAGCAGCTAACACTCTTGCAAAGGCACTAAGATTGCTTTAGGTCAAAGAAGAAAAAGTACTCAGGAAGAAGGAATACCCCAAAAAAGGAATATCTGTGTCCCTGTAGCATATGAGCAACAAACCTTTTTTTGCTCTCTGCCGATACCTGACAGGAGGGTGTAGCCAGGTGGGGATCAGTCTCTTCTCCCAAGTAACAAACAACAGGCAAGAGGAAATGCTTTCAAGTTTTGCCAGGGGAGGTTTAGATTGGATATTATGAAAAATGTGTTCAGGCATTGGAGCAGGCTGCCCAGGGAAGTGGCGGAATCACCATTCCTGGAAGCGTTCAAAAACCATGTAGGGATGGCATCTGGGGACATAGCTGAGTGGTGGGCTTGGCAGTGCTGGCTTAACAGTTTGACCCAATGATCTTAGAAATCTTTTTCAGCCTTAACTGTTCTATGATTCTGTGATTGCCTGCTACCTGGGATGATCGCTCTTTTTGTGACTTAAGTGTTGTATTTGTCCAAATCATCCACCTTCTCTCGCTGTCCTTAAGAAAGAGGAGCCAGTCTTATCTCCTCAGGCATGAAAAGTGTCCTTGACTGGCAGCAGAAGATTGTACCCACCTGTGGCACCTGGCACTGCTTGGCCTGACCTCTCCTGACCAGGCTAGCAGAAGACTTGCTGGCTTAGCTTTGGCACAGAACATGTCTGTACAGAAGATGGGTATTTTTCCTCAAGCGGTGTTCCTGGTCAGTGATGGTGCAGAAAGGAGTCTTCCTTCTGCCTTTAAAACATTTCTGGCCTCTCAGCCTATGCTAAAGCTTATCGGCTCAACAGGAGGAGATGAGAACTCTCCCTTGCAGAAAACTTATCTCTGCCTCCTGGCTATGTAAATAGCTGGTATAGTCAGGTTATTCATATGCAGCTACTTCAGATCCTCTTACTAACTAGGAATGAAAACACCATATATTACTGTGGTAGAAGCCATAACAAGAGAAATTGCCTCACTTGGTCCAGCTGGAGGGATTTGGGGTTTTGGCTTACACACTTCAGATGTGGAGGCTAATTAACCTAATTATGCATTCGCAGAATCATAGAATGGTTTGTGTTGGAAGGGACCTTAAATCATCTCCTTCCAACCCCCTTGCCATTGGCAGAGATACTTTTTTACTGCCTTGCTTCTTAAATTTAAACTACCTGGTAATAGAGGTACAGTCAGCTTTGCATTTTAGAAATAGATGAAAATGGAACTGAATGAACTGGCTATTTGTTGGTGGGACCAGTACTTCCCTAGTAGCTAAATCCAAACAGATCAGCTCCTCTTGAGGTCTGTCCAGCTCTTTCCCAAGTCAGAGATCCTCTGATATATTGTCTTTTGAGATCTAAATAAGCAAAACCTGTTATTCTGCAGTTTACTAACATACAGAATAGCAGGTTTTAGGAGCTCTTTGATGAATTCCTCTGGAAAAAGGGAAAAAGAGATTACACAGAAGATCTTTAAAAATACTCAAGAAGACACAAAATTTGTACTGCATTAATGTTCAAGATCCAAGTGGGAACTTTTGAAATTACGATCCTCCTGAAATTTTGATTTACTTAGGTATTTGCAGTCTATCTGTTGTGCCTGGCCTGAGTGTGCAGTATTCATTAGTATATTGAGCCTTTTCTTCACCTCACTGGGAAGCCACAAGGGCTTGGAACAACACTCAATGTATGACTGAGGCTTCCTGTTGCAGTTCCTCTGTGGCAGCAGTCAGTAACAAAAAAAGACCTTTCTGCCTCTCCTAAGATTTGCACCAGCTAAGTAGGTGCTAGAGAGTGGCATCACTTCTATTTCTCCTTTCCCCCTCCAACTTTTTTACATCTTTAGTTTTCAAAGGAAGCATGACATTGTGCACTATCTTGTCAGTTCCCCTTCACCCCTGTAACTTCTGAACCTGAAAGCTGGCCCACTGTAGGGCTCTGCTCTGTGGAAAACCTACTCAAGCTGGTAGCACTCTGCAGGATAGCAACTTCCCAGCACAAGCTGCCCTTGCCCACCCAGGTAGAGAAGTTGGAAGGATGCCTGGGGATGCCAGTGAAGGAAAGAAGAATCAGGGTCTTTGTGGCAGGGAGGATGGGATGGTGCCAGCACCTTTCTAGGACACTGGCTGGTGTTGCTACTGTTACAACTTGCCTCCCCCATGTTTGAATGGAGACCTAGGAAGTGTTTGAATAGGATGGTACCAACAAGAAGTGTAAACATCATTGTCAGCATAGATGTGGCTGGTACGTGGTCTGGGCTTTAGGAGCAGGGCCTAGAATAAGGTGACACAGGTATTTCTAAAAATTATCTGTGTTTACTTAGGAAACTACTTGCATACACTCCCTCCCCCAGTGCATGTAGGTGAAATTTCATCTCTGGAATCTGATACTGGTGCATAAATTTCAACTCACTTCTATGTGCCCCCCCGCTATTTCACATCAAAATTTGTTACTCTATTCTGCTGAGTAAAGACCCAGTTGTTAAATTTTCCTCTTCATTTTTAAATAGGATGTTAAAAGACATGCTTTTCACTGCTGCTTCTAATGCCATTAGGAAGAGCTTGTCACAGGATAATGTGGATATATTAGAGACTGTTGAATTACAGTGTAGCATTTAGTGAATGAAAAACGGTACAATATTATTCATTGCTTTTTAAAAAGAAAACATAGGTACTTATGGTTCCTTCCTTCTTGCCAAAACCGTATTTACTGATGCTAGATATTTCCTTGACCTATCTGTACAATGCAACGAGGCAGAGCAAGAACATAGTGCTGTGTCTAAACAACAGTGCTGTATCCAGACAGGGCTTTGTTACTACCTTGGTCTTTAAAAATGCCCCTCTAAAACATTCTACAATCACACAGGATGCATTTGTGCTTCCTCTTTTTATTAACCTTTGCTTTGTCCTTCTGTTCTTAGTTTTGCTCCCACACATTAGCGTGGCTATATTTGGAGGCGAGATAAATTAAATCATTGGAAACCTAATAAGAGTTTGATCTATGAAGACTGCACAGAGAGGGGCGAAAAGAACAGCTTGTGCCACTTTCCTGCACAGGAATGCTGCATACATCACGGGAAACCATCAGCGTGGGTGGAATGCTTTAGCTTGTTTGTCAATGTGAAGTGTTTTGAATAGTGTCATTGAATATAGCAAAATCCTTATTTTCACAGGCCAGATAATCCCTCGTGTTTTCTTAAACAATGCACTAAAATGGTCCCTTTTTGGCAGACAAAGAGAATAAAGCAGAACTCATTATTGTAGTTCTGCCACAGCAAACAATTGTATATAGGAGTGCAGTGGAGACAAAAACGTGGGTTGCAGAGGGTTTATATGAATACTTAAAACCAACTCTGAAAGTGGCCCAGCTATGCTATACATTGATTGTTTCGACCTGTTAACCTTATGCACCTGCATCCACAAGGCAAAGGTGATTTATGTGTTTTCAGGCTTGGCTTAGGAAAAATAATTTTAATTAGTCCAAAGCAAGCTGCTTTGAATTACCTCACATTTACTGTGGAGAGAGGAGATAGGCAGGGTAGAACAGGTGATACTTGTATGAAAGCTTGTTACGTTGTGCATGCTCTTGCCTTGCAGTAAATGAACTTGTTCCTGTTAGCAAATCTGAGTAATTTTAAATCCCTAGGGGATGGGAAAAGCTCACTGTGTATTTGAGTAAATATAGTATGCAACTTTGTTTGCCTGCAAACACCTCCTTCCCTTTCTGGCTTAATTTCACATATTGGTTAGTTGTACCACCAATACACATTAATTTCCAGAATTATTCCTTCAGCTTATTCTGCAGTATGATCCAGCTCATTATGAGGCAAAGAAGTAGACTTAAGATGTTAGTACTTGACTATCTGGTGTTCCTGGCTGTTGTTCCGAAAGGGTATGTTTGGGCAGGCTCGTTGTGCAGCATGTTTGGCACAGAACTGGTACAACTGGGTGGTTGGAGTTCAGAAAACTTGGGAGGAGAGCATATAACTTACCCTATTCTGGATGTGCATGTTGTTGTTACAGGCATAATCATGTGCTTACATATTAATGTATTTACAGTGTCAGTATTGGAAATAGCTGGTGCAGTCATCTATGAACACAGCCCTCCATGGGGATGCCAGGCAAGGTCAAGACCTGGTCAGGTCACTCTGTAAAACATGCGTAGCAGAATTCTGCTGCACTGCAAAGAATTCTTACAGTGGGGCTGTACTTACAGCAGTGGAACGTTCCTACTTGTTTCCAAACAGGCTTAGAAGAGGGTGCCACGATGGAAGATGTGTATTTGGCGTCGGTGGAGACGGACCGAGGCGTGAAGGAACAGTTGCGGCTTTATGACACCAGGGGTCTGCAGGAGGGCGTGGAACTGCCCAAGCACTATTTCTCTGTGGCTGACGGCTTCGTGCTGGTGTATGCCGTGACCAGCCTCGAGGCGTTCCAAAGGGTCGAGCTGCTCAAAAAGGAGATCGACGTCTTCAGGGACAAAAAGGAGGTAAATGCATGGTTGGCTAAATGCTGTATCAGTGATAGGAAGTTAAGGTCGCAGAGCCCAGCTTTTGTTTCTGTAAACGTCATGTACAAAGGGAAATGAATGTACCCCACAGCCTTGGGCAACCCAGCAGAAAGGAGACTTTCACATGCCAGGGAAGCTTAATTCGCATGCCATGCAGGTCATGCAAAAGAATGGTTTTTCCTTTTTCCTCCTTATTTCCTCTACTACAGCTAAAATTCAGTCAGCTGAATGCACCAGCCAGGACACTTATGACTAATAAAACATATGGTCTACAGCAGTGCAGCTCATATGTTTTTTTAGATATTGTACAGGGGAAGTCAAGTGCATAGAATAATATAACGAAGGGCATTATCTTTGTTTGTTTTGTATTCATGTACTTGATGGCTTACAAACTAGTGTAATTGACAATGGGTCTCCCAGACATTAGTCAATTGGCAAAGCAGCTTTAATGTATTTTAACAACCATATTGAATCAATTCAATTGTGTGAAATGACTGCTCTATTTTCCCTTAGAAAGCAGCTAGTGTTTTCAGCTGACAGTGTTCCAGCTTAGCTAAACAAATATAACTTGCATGTGGCATTAGCATTACGGCTTTTCCTACAGTATCTTTATATTCTGGAGTAGTTTTTCCTGTTAAATGTCTTTAGCCCACAGCTTTTCAAACGCCTGTTTTATGCTATTTAGAAGAAAAAATGCATGAAGAATTAATTGGATAATGGCAAGGAGAGACTTTGCAAAAATGTAACTTGTTTTGTACTGACAGCACACAGGGTGGTGGAGGAAGGCAGGCTCAAGTTTGACGGCAGGTGAATGTGCAGTCACAGGAGAGGTATGTTAGGTGGTAGGGCTGGTGTGAGCTGCAGACTGTCACGTATATCAGGGATGCAGGAGTCAAGCATAACTCCACTGCAGGGCAAGGAAAGGTGGACAAGCAGGAAATTTTTCCCAGGCACTGTGTTTTGTGAGGGCCCTGATTTGTTACCATACAGAATGTTGTAATGCAGAGAGGGAGTCACATCCCCAACAGGATCTGTGTTACCTGGCAGAACTCTCCTCTCTCATTGCATGCAGGTATTTTATAAAACAGCCAGTTTGCTTATCCTTTTGGAGATCTCAAAATTCTGGTTTTGACTGAGGATAACATAGTTTAAAAAGTGGTGGCCACACTAAGATGGATAAAATAGTTTTCATAGCTGTGATTTCCATAAAAAATAGGCTTTGAGGCGTACAAGGTGAGATCAGGAGTCCTACTTTAAGGTAATTGTTAATCAGCAGATTAATGATTCTATGACTTAAAGTCTGGGCTCTGCTGGAATGAATTCTTTACTGAGCTGGGGATGTATCTCCACACATGGTGCTTCTGAGCTGGCAGAATTTCAACTTGTTGAGTGGCACAGTCCCCTGTTGTGTGGCAGATGACAGAAAGCACTGATGGCTGGTTCCTCGCCTCTGCTGGCTGTGGGACCTCTCCAGCACGCACCTTAAAGCCTGGCCAAATTTTATACTAAATAGAGGTTTTGTTCTGTTATACTGACAGAGCTCTACCATAGCTAAAATTCAGCTGGAGCATGTGGTAAATACACATGAAGATTATAAAAAAATTATTCTTTCAAAGCCCTCATAGAGGGGAAGAAAAACCCCTAAGCAGCATTTTTCCAAACACCCTGGACTGCTGTAGAAAAGAAAGGAAGCCTCAGACCTCACAGGAACAGGACAAACATCTCTAGCTGGAAAGAAGCAGAAGCCATTCAGGAGTTAGCCTGATGAACAGGAAAGAGCAAGCAGGTGTGGCCACAGCAAACCCCACAAATCATCAGGAGAGAGGACTTTATCACTTGATCTTTGTCAAACCACTAGTGTAGAGATGAAGACAGAGTTTGACTAAGGACCTTGAACTGAAAATGTAGGCATGGTTTCCCCTAAGAGCTGGTCCTGGTAAAACATTTTTAGAAAACAGTTAAATTAAAATAAGGAGGAGCAGTAGCTTCACGTGGCCAGCACTGCCTTTGGCACTTCCTAGAGCTGAAGTACTGGGAAGGCTTCATGCACTTACTGACCTCAGCCACCCTGGACTGTCTGGGTGATACACAAGTCACTTGATGGATCCTTACAGCTGCAGATCTGAAGTGACACGGCTGTGCTGCTCTCCTCAGCTAACCAGCTGCTCTTGAAGCTGCTCCCCCCGAGGACGCTGCTGGTGCTTATCTGTCCCTCTCACCAGACTGTCCCTTTCAGGTGGCTCTCAGTGCCTGGGGCTGGGCAGCTGGCAGGGTTGAGCTGGGACAGGGGCCCCATAGCCCAGCCCACCCGGGCTGCTGGCACAGTTGGCTTTATTTATATTGCGGGATGGGGCTTGGGAAAGAAACAAACAGGGCAAAATCCACCACAGTGGGATCCAGGCTTTCTCTGCTGCTGCGCATTTTTTCATCTCTCAAGCATCTGCTGCTGTGACCTACTCGGATGCCATAATCTTATCATTTGTCTAGGGCAGCTCAATTGCCAAGTAAGTGGAAAATAGGGCTGTTTAACTTTGGATCTCTTGGGTATTGTTTTCCTTCAAGCAATTGTCAAGGGTGGGGAGTGTGGAGGGAGTGGGGTGACGAGAAGGGGAAGTCCTGCATATCCTATGATTAAAACAAGCTTCCAACCCATAAGTAGATGAGGCTAATTCAAACCCCAGACCCTGATCTTCCAAACCAAATGCAACTTACCTTGTGCCAGTGCTAAGTTACAGAACAAGTCTGAGCTGTGTTGCTACTTGCCCTCTGTTTAAAATGATTGTGACTGGTGGATGGTTTTGGTATAAAGCTCACCCTCTTGTTTGGTTTGTAGGTTACAGTTATTGTCTTGGGAAACAAAACTGACCTTCTGGACCAAAGGCAAGTGGAAACAGAAGCAGCACAACAATGGGCAAGGGCCGAGAAAGTGAGACTGTGGGAAGTGACTGTGACAGATCGGAAAACACTGCTTGAACCCTTCACCTTCTTAGCTAGCAAACTGTCCCAGTCCCAGAACAAATCAACATTTCCCTTGCCTGGAAGGAAGAGCAAAGGGAATAACTGTGATAACTAGACTAGCTTAGCATTGTCTCCTGCTGCCAGGTCACAGTCTAAGTCCTTTTTGTGCCATTTGCTTCTTGCAGTTTCACTTAAAGCAATAATATCATTCAGCAATAAAATCAGCAAGCTTATAGCTAAAAGGTATCCTTCCTGCTCATGGACTTGGCTTGAAAAAGCCACTGGTGATAAAAACCGCAAAAAAGCACTTTATGAGAGCAGTTATTTTGCAACCAGGGTTATGGAGGAGGAAGGAATAGATGGATACCTCTCTAGCAGGGGCTTTTACTGTGCCTGGATACAGCCATGTTGAGGGACAAATCAACAAGCTTACCAGTTTATAATCCCCCTGCAGATCTATAGCCTGTAGTCACAAAAAGTATTAACTGCAATAATGCATTCAATTTGGAAAGGTGATATATTTGAAATGGCAACAGTTCTTTTACCTGGACTTTAAACAGGGCCACAGGGCTTTTTGAAGCTGCAAGAGGCTGAGATCAGTGTATCTCTGTAGGAGAAGGGTGTGGAGCAGGAGAAGAGTTACCAGATTTAGCCACTGATGTTCTGCTAGTATCTAGAGGAAAAAACCCCAAGAAAATCATAAAAAACCACCCCCCCACATCTTCTGGGAAGTACTAGAAGAGATCTACCCCAACATGAACCTTGTCAACAGTCTAGTAAGCAGTGCTTTCAGGTCAGGAATTCATTTGTAGAAACCAGAAAAGCTCTCAGGGCACTCATTGATTGAACAACAACCTAAGGACAGCATAGCTGTGGGTTTGCTCCAGCACGTCCACTACAAATCAGTCACATTCCCATAGGTGGTAATTTTACTGAGAATTATACGGATCAATTTTCTATGCAGGAGGTATTGCTGGGCTCTGCTTAGGGCATGTTTACCTGGCTGCTCAGCCAAGCTGCAGCAATCCACCTTCCCTAGGCCAGATAACCACTGGTACTAAGTGCTGTACAACTCTTCAGGTGGGGTTTAAGGAGGGTAGGAGGCTGCCTTTTTGGAGACACCCCTGTGGCAAATGCCCAGAAATACCTGCACAAATGGGCCCGGTCTTAATGCGCTGCACGTGGCCCAGCTGCAGGAGCACAACTGCATGTGTTGTGTTTGACTCAACACTGGCAATCCTGTGCTGCAGCAATGTGCTGTCCCAGGCCAGCCTCTCAGTGAACTGAACAAAAGGGGACATATAGAGCAACAGAATGAGCAACTTTTCCCAGACAGGGGCCAGGTTTTGGCATCTAACAATTTCCTACACTAATTGATGCTAGCTTTTCTTTATATTTGAAGGCAAGAGCAGAGAAAGGGAGTGAAGTACCCAATTTCTGCATTTTCCACTGAATTAATGCTGTTTTGAACAAATACTGAGAGTTTCACTGTGAATCAGCAAAACCACAAGCAATATTTGCACTGTCATATCATAACTGCTAAATAGTGTGCTTAATGATCACAACTAAGCTCACAGTATTGCTCTTCCTGAATACTGATTAATAAATTCTGTCAGCATTACTAAAGTCTGTCAGCATTATTAATTTCAGAGCAGCAGTACACTTCACTAAAAATTAAGCAGGAATCCCTACCATTATAATGAAGGCAGACGAAACTGTTTATGTGCTTTGCTCAATATAGTTTGAATTGCTGTGGCCAAGGGGTAAGATAAGGGAGCAATTATGAATGAGCAAGCTCTTGTAATGCCCTGCTAGGAACATACAATTGTTTCCATTGCAACACTGCAGCTGAGTAAGCACTATAGCACGACCTCCCCCCACTTGGCCAGTAATAGTCATTGTCCCCAGCGATGCTGCAGGATGACACTCCCTCCTCACTCATTTCCTATTGAACACACGTGTAACTCCAGGCTTCTCCCTATCCAGAAGACTCCATATCTGCCTGCATGCTTGGGAAGTAGAGGTGACTACTTCAGAGCAGCAGTGATTCACCTCCTTGCTGCAACCTCTTACCAAGGAATGGGTCATGTTCATCTTCTTCAGCTCTGCAGAACCCTTCTTCTGGAAGGGACTTGAATCAGCCTTAGATCAATCAAAATAAGTGAAGATGTCTGCTAACAGCATATCACTAAAGCTGACCCTTGAGCCAAGGGTGTGCAGGTTGACAAGTCAGAATGAACTTAAAATGCCTGGAGATGGAAAGAATGGGGGTGACTGGTTCCTGTCCAGCTCTTCATGCTGCAGACTCGGTGCCATTCCTTCTGCCAAGACTGATGTCACCTGTAGGCTGCCAGAGCTGTGCAGTACAAGTGTAGCTTGCTCACTCGCTCCACTGCACTCCCAGGACTTGACAATGTTTTAAGACAGGCAAGAGAAACAGTATCTTTTAAATGACTAAGGCCATTTTTCTAAATAGGCTACATAAAGGCAAACACATTTTCTTTGATTTGGCTAAATTTAGAGTTTAGATTATTCAAAGCATTCAGATTAAAAAAAAAATCACTGCCCACTGTTTTCTTTCATTAACTTATTCTGATGTTTATCTAAATATCATAGTGTTTTACTGACAAGTCATGGAAAATGTGGTGTCTCCTCTGCAAATGATATACAAACAGTGGCTGGTACTAAGTAAAAATGAAACTTGCTGTAGTAGAGTTTTGCACAGGGTGAATAAGCAAAGTACAGAGTATAATGTAGTAGCTAATGGGCAGAACATGTATTTTGTTCTTACTGTTCCACTGACTCAAACCCTGTTCTAGGTCACTGGTTTCACTTATCTTCTGCAAAACTACAGTCCCTTCACAAAATAATGGAGAAAAATTATTATAAAGAAGAAAAACAAATCAGTAAACTAAACCATCTTTCTCTGTTCTTCTAAAGCCTCTACTCTGCTGAATAAACACTGTACAAATAAACACCCCACCAGTTACAACAGTTAATCTGACATGTCCTGGTGGCACAAAGCAAGAAGCTGGAAAACCTACTGAGATTAAGCCATTTACCTCTTTACTCAGTAGAGGAGAGGGAAAGATTACCAGAGATGCTCCTTGTGTGACGTAAATATATATCAAACAGCTGAGGGAGCTCATACACCAAAACATGCACTGTGTCAAATGACAGCAGTTCAGCCGATGAGGGTAAGGTGCTACTACCCACAGCCACCCAGCAAAGGAAAGGACACCTCTAATTAACAGATTACTTTGGACCAACTTAGATTTGGTCTGTATCTACACAGGAAGACAAGTATGTAAATGAAATACATACAGATTTTATTTTAAAGTACCAAACCAAATCCGAGAGTACAGATGACCACCCAGCACTCACAAGAATGTTGCAAGGTGAAGCACTCGCCATGTGAAAATGAATCTGTGCTTCCGGCCTTTACCTTGAGGGAGTGGTCAGAAATGCCATATCCACAACTAACTGCTCTGTTGCTACACACCTCAATGTAAACACTATGTCTCTAGGAGATAATCTTTATAGGTAGTTAAAGGATCTACAGATTAAGTCTCCTTTATACTCCTTTACAGCGTTGTCTGCTACCTTAACAGGACACGATTCCTTCTCCTCTTCCAAGTGCAAACAGACCACTCCATGAGAAAAGCATCAAGACATTCTTTTCTTCCTTTTACTTCGTGCCTCTTTCCCTTCCAGATAGCTTACTCTTTTCTTGTTGTACTTTCAAACAACATGCCAGTCTTGCACAGGCAACGCTGTGAAAACTTAAGCTAAACGGTAACAATTGCAGACTCTGTGGCAAGTTACCTCCTCACGGCCAGGTCCCCGCACAACACTTAGTGAACAGCTGTGAAGGTCTTGTGCTGTCATTCATTGTATGGTTGTCTAGAACTCTCTTCCCAAAATAGCAGCAGTCAGTGCACTCACCTGCAGATCTCCCTTGTCCTTAACCACAGCATAAATCCTCCAAAGAGTACAGAGATACCGTTCTAGCAAAATGACAAAGCAAGGGACTAAGCAGAAATCTTTTCTTCTTCCTTTTTTTTTAAACATCTTTTTATTAGCACAGTAACAAATGCAGACTTAAGTAGCCCACAACATACAACCAATCCACTGAGTGACTCCTATTCCACACCTTACAGTTAAACAGCTTAAGGTATTTCACTACAGGTTACCGTAAGTCCTGATTAAACCCTTTATTCTTTTCACAAAGATAGATTGGCTTATAAAATAATACATTAACTACTTCTCATTTCATATATGAGGCCATATATCCACCTCTCCATATCACAGATCATGAGATGACAGTCTTTAAAAAGGATTTGTTAAATACCAATGTGCCCTCCATAGAGAAAAACAATCCCAACATCTTTTTACAAAAAAAAAAAAAAAAAAAAACTAAACCCAAAACAAAATAAATCCCTTAAACCCAAACAAACAAAAAGCAAAAAACAGTGTGTAGAGTCTTGAAAGGAGTTTTACATAAACGTCAACCTATGTACCTGTACAAAATTAAGCTGTTTTAATCTTTTACATATTGCAAGCAAACAGAAAACCAAAGAAGTCTAAGAAGTTTACATTCTTCTCGGTACTATATGTGAGCTAATATTGCTGAACTAATTACAGTCTTAAAGTATGCTATTCCAAATCCTAGCTGTCTACTGTAGCAAGATACCTTAAGTTACAACAACAAAATCTTAGGAAATAAAAGACTGAATAAAATCTGTTATAGAAATACCCTACTCTTTACCAGCACCCTCCCTCCCCCCACCCCTTCAAAATCATAAGCAGCTCTTTCCATCACAGACAAATAATGTAAGAGTTTGATGAAAATCCAATTTATGTAGCGTATCTTTTGGTCCATTGTCTGGCCATTCTGTCATGCTCTGCTCTGTTAGTCATATACTGAGTGGCAATGCTTCCAACCAGGGGGTCAGCTGAAAAGGAAACACATCACTTATTTCAGACAAGTTACTGAATAAAAACTTTTAAGTAAAGCTGAAGCATGAATTTAGTACAAGGCAAACATGCAGGTAAGGTACACTGTAACAATCTAAACATACTGAATTGATGATCCGTATCTTCTCTGATTTTGTGTATTTATGGTGATGTACTAATCTGCAATTTAATAGAGTGAAATGCCAATAAAGTTTTAAGAAGTTTAAGACTCAACAACCAGTCATACTTTGCATTACTGAGGGTTTTCACCAATTCATGCATTTCAGGTTTATTTTACTCCTTCTAAGAGTGCCTGAGATACTCATGCTAAGTGTACTTATAACAATGTAAAGCTGCCTTCTAAGAAAGATCAAATCTCAAGAAGGGGTTTAATTTTTCCAACAAGTTTAGTACAGTGTGAAATCTGGCCTCTTATCTTCAGACATATAAAAACGCAACCTGTAAAATGACTTTGGAAATGCAGACATATTCCTCTTAAAAAGTGTGGACAGCGGGTGGGTTAGAGCAGCAGTGATGACCATTTGTGGCATAGTTGGTCACTGGTTTTAAATGGACGATGGTAAGTAAAAGGTCAAGCCCCCTGTTCTCAGAACTATGTTTGTGGCTCTTCAATTACTAAATTACTGTAGCCCTACAGACCAGTGAGGACTGGGTTTGGAAGGGGAAGGAGTTTTCATGTGCAGGAGGACTGCTTGTTTCCCCATGGGTCAGTCTGAGGAGTAGCAAACAGCAGGCTGGTAGGGTATATCCTCCCTCCACCACCTCTGACTGCCCTGAAAAGGGAAATATGCTTCACGAGAGGCTGGAGCTGAGCTGGCCATACTATGGGATGTGATGAGGGCCACGTTATTTAGGTGCTGGGAGGAGTGCAAGGCGACAGGTGGACTTACCGGGGTTACAATCTGTGAGGAGGGAGCAGATGGAGAGGAGAACTTTAGAAATGGTTAATGCTGGACTCCAGTTGTCCTTTAAAATGTCCAGGCAGATGACGCCTTGGCTGTTAATGTTACAGTGGTAGATCCTTGTCCGGAACGTTACCTGCAAGAGAGGGGTGTGAGCGGGTGTGCCGGGGTGCCGCAGGCTGTGGGGAGGGACAGGACAGGAGCACCAAGCGAGGAGCGAAGCGGCTCCCGGGCGCGCCGCCCGAGCGGCTCCCGGGCTGACCCACGCCGGGCTCCCCGGGCCGCCGCCGCCCTCTCGCGGCGGAAACAAAAAAGAGCCGGATTTAGAACAAAAACGAGCAGCAGTCTCAGGAGCCAACTTCGCAAAACCCAGGCTGTGGTGGGTTTAATTTTTTTTCCCACTTTTTTTTTTTTTTAATTAGTTTTTGTCTTTTTGTTCTCAGTGACAAAAGGGCCCGGAGCCTTAACACCAGCATTTTTCTCCTTCTGGGCTCCCAAGGATTTGTAAAATCCTCCAGACAAGGCAAAGCACTTGGAATCACAGCTTCTATCACTTCTGAGAGGCTCAGCAATGGAGGAAGTTAGTTAGATTTACTTATTTTCATGATGTGGCTGAGCTAAGCAGCCTGCCACAGAAGTTATTTGAAAGGGAAACACAAGCAACAAATTTGGTGCAATTTGCATGGGTTAGGATTATGCACATGTATGAAGGCTGGTGGGTTCATGTCCCAAATCCTCAAAATTTGTCAGCTATCCACAGCTAGAAATTTTATTGTCACCTTATAGGTCACAGGAGTATCTGCAAAACACACTCGGTAAATGTGCAGTATGACAAGAACACACTAGTGCTTTCTCTTGAGATGGGACCAAGCCCACACATAAAACTTGCTAGTCAATCCTCATTTTTTCTACTGCATTTCTGATGCAAAAAAATTGCCTGTGACCCTCGCTTTCACAGGCGTGGGGAGCAGGCACAGGTTGGGGTGGCACAGCTACAGAACCCTGGTGACTGGCATGTCCCCGTGCACTGAATCCATGCAGTGTTTCCAAGAATGCTCCTGATGCACAGAGCACATGGGCTATTTTTGGACTCGCAAAAGTGGTTACTTGTCACACAGGGGACACCCACACTGCATGCTTGGGGAGATTTTATGCTTTGTTTCTTCTGAGCTGCTTGGATTTGGGATTAAAACAGGAACAAAGGAAACCCCAAATCCCTGCACGTTTGCACATTATGGGAGAAACAGCAAAATGACTGCAAGAGAGCAGAGATGTGTTACCCTCCCACACCTTCTGCAACAAGCTGCCACTCCAAAACCAAGAGCTCCTGATGCTGTCTACCTAGGGAGCCTTAGAGATACTGCAGACAAGAAACCTAAATGACCTTTGCTTCCCAGATCATCTAATCTTCGGAGGAAAGGCAGCAATTACTCCCTGCAGTCATGTGGAAGTCCACGTGCAGCAGCTTGAGCAGAGGGCGGGTCTGCCTCTGCTGTACCTGCCCCAACCCACACTGTTCAGGGCAAAACCCGTTCGTGGCATTTGCACTTGCTGGCAATGGCTCTGCCTCAGGTTCCTGAGCAGCCCTAAGCCCAGCCCTGCTGCTTGCTCAGTATTTCTGTGTTTGACCTGCACCTTTGGCCTCCTTCCAAGTAGGTTTCTAACTGTAAGCGAGGTAACAATTTCGACAGTTTAAACACTTCCAGAAAGGGAAGCATGGAGTATTTGCAAGTTGATACAATAAGGACCAAATAACAGAGGTCAACAGTTCTAATTTATAAAGACAAAGTTGTTAATCCTGATTCTCAGCACAAAAGCTCAGTACTCTGTAGACAGTCTCTCAGTCCAGTTGACTAATAACTGATAAAAGCGTGAGTACTGTTTGCCTTTAAAAGGAAGATTTATTTTTAAATTATTTCTCATGAAGAAGGGGGAAGTGAAAATGAAAGAATATATACTCCCATATACTTGCAGAACAGCCCGGTTCCTTAACACACCTTAAGATATAATCCTTAAGGGATAGATCCATGGCACTAAAAGCAGTTTTTCTCCAGTAAGAGGAGCTCTACTAAGCACTGTGGGAAAAAAAAAATCTAAATTTGTGTCCACTTTAGCTAAAACTCAGAACTAGGATGGTGGTAGATACATGTAGTCCAGCTGTTTGCCATTTACAATTTTTGCTGATGGCACAAAAGCCAGCAGTGCAAGGAAACCTGCAAATGGAACTGGAAGAGAGAGAAATTGGAGGCCCACTTGAAAACAAACGAAAATATTTAAAGTAAAGGTTCATTACACCCTAAAGAGTAAAAAAAATTCTCACATAAACCCAGGACATTCAGACCAAAATCAAAAGAAACTGAGTTACTTAGAAGGTAGTGGAGAGAACAGCACGTGGAATAGCAGAAAAATATAGTGTAACTGAACAATCCTTTGGAAATGTCCCACCTGAGATTACATTAATGCAGTAACTACATGGATTTAAGCACAGCTTTTGAAAAGACATAAAAGAAGCTAATCTCAACCTCACCCTGAAGTGATAGCAGAGGTTAATTTACACAAGCAGCAGAATAGGAGTGGGTGGAAGGAAGTGGTTAGAGGTTATTAATACAAATGATCAAAGCACACACACCAGGTCACCACAAGCTACTGTTTTCACCTCAGTAAATGAAATCTAACCCAACTATAATGTAACTCTTGGGAAAATGTTCATTGTAATAGTACAAATACTGAACTCTTAAATTCTAATTATACTTGTTTATCAGAGTCTCCTAAATCCAGGTTCACCCAGCACGTGCCTGATTCATCTGTCTGAAACAAAGGCAAAACCAGAATACAACATAAAATGAAAAAACCTAGAAAGCAGAAAACAGATTAACATTTTCAAGGCATTGTATAGAATGCTCTATTAAATGCAAAAGAACTCCATTATACATATTTAGGACATGAAAGAGAGCATCTGTCCCTGTATCAGATTTCTCCCACTGAAGTTCCTTGTACCATGCAATGCATTTCCAAGTCAAATTTTAAGATCTTTCATTTTTCCACCTCAAGCACAGTAGTGCAGTCCCTCTTAATATCCTCACAGGAATCTAAGTATCACTTCTAGCACAGTCTTCTGGCTCTCCTACAGCAACATCCTCTCCAAAAACATTTGCTCCAACATACTGAATCAAACCCTCAGCTCGAGCTAGACCCAGTCCTCAAAGGCTGCACCTTATATCCTTCATCACACATCTCTAGGATGCTCATCAACCACATGGCATTTGTCAGCGTTTATGCCTCAACACTTTCTCTCATACATATTCCTAAGGGCTTAGAAGCTGGCCAGGATGACCATTTTCACCTAATTTTATTTAAGAAAGTAAATCCTTTAATGACATTACATTTTCAGGTTATGAAATGTGTTCAACTACAGGCACTTCACCACCTGGCAGCCCACCACAGCAGGAACTGTCCTCACAGGAGTTACCAAAGACTCCAAGAGGCCACAGAGGTTTATTTCCACTGGTCTTACAGGGCTTACCAAGGAAGATTCAAGGGATACTAGTCCTTTTTCCTCACAGAGCTTAATCTTTTCAGAGATCAAGGCGCTTAAAATGACATTCTACTCTATTCTAAAATGATTCTACTGTTCTGTGAGCGCTTATCATCGAAGTGATATACACTGGGTTTTGTTTCAACTAGCTGTTTCTTTATTTCTTGCCCTAAAAGGCACTTACAGGAAGGCTACTGTTCTTACATTAGCCTACCACTTAAGCATGATCCACAGACAGTATTTACCCACTACTGCAAGCAGTTGGACAATCTGAAATCAAGAAAATAGCAGGAATAAAGCAGGAGCAATATGATAATCATATTTTTCACATTACCCCTGATTAACACCAATGTAGATTTTAATACAGGAGCAGCTTTGGTTCTCAAAGGAAGGTTCTTCATTTCAACCTGAAGTACCCAA
Organism: Drymodes brunneopygia; assembly: GCA_013400955.1. Taxonomy (NCBI): domain Eukaryota; kingdom Metazoa; phylum Chordata; class Aves; order Passeriformes; family Petroicidae; genus Drymodes; species Drymodes brunneopygia. The sequence continues at coordinate 839,088 of VZTZ01039910.1, forward strand.
GTAGAACAAGTATGTTCTATTACAGCACCACCATGCTTTCTCCTATATTCATCTCAATGAGACTGAAGCTATCTATATTTTACTTCCATACATATATGTGGTTTGTAAACCAACTTGGACTTTGCTAGATAAAAGACTCCATTTAAATGAAACTCCTACAATATAGTGAATTGCCACTAAACTCATCTTTTAAGGCCTCAGTAAGTGGTGCCTATTTGTTTGGTTTTTTAATCCCATCCTTCTTTTCATTGGGGTGACGGTTTAGATCCAAAGATAAAGTCAGAAGTACAAAGCAAAAAGCAGGGCTGAGCTGGAATGACATAACTGTGTGTTTGGTTTTGCATGAGGGGAACTTGGCATAAAGGGCTGTCTCAGTAGCACCGGTAGTGACAGCACAGTCTTGCAAGGCAGCCTACTTGACCCTCGAAGTAGCATGGTGGGAACACATCTGAGAGCAAGGGCTGCAATTCTGGCTGGGGTGTTCGCACCATCCACCCTGCCAGGGGCAGATACTTCTACCCAGATGGAGCTGCTGAAGGGAGAGGCTGCAGAGTGCACCTCAGGCTGTGCCGAGACCTTTCTCCTGGGCAGGTGTTGCCCAGACGGAGGACCTCCTGCAGCAGCTGGCTGAGCTGTAGGAGGCAGTGAGAAGCCTGCATGGCATCAGGGCTGTTGAGGAGTTAGACAGGTTCCAAACTGCACTGGATGCACAGCCAAACAGCCAGAAACTCCCGCCAGCACAAAGGGAAAGCAGGAGGTGCCAGTAACGCAGAAGAATGGAAGCTTGCCATGGCAAGGACCTACAGGAAGAGACCTCCCCCCAAAGACTGAAGAGTCCCTGCAGAACCACTTTGCTGCTCTGAGAATAGAAAGACTCATCATATCAGAAAAGACACTGAAGCCAAATAAGGCAGTCCTGGGAGTAACAGGAAAGGATTCTGGAGCATGGGTAGTTTTTTCATCAATCCTCCTGGTCAAAGGGAAAGGCTTTCAAATGGCTAGTCAAATCTAGCAAACCAACAAATGGTTATGGGACTGGTGCCACAGCCAGGGGATTGGCTGCTTGGGCCATTGGACTTGCTTTGGGAAACCTGGTCTGCTGGGCACTGATGGGATCCATCTGTCAAGAGAAGGGGATGGAGCATGCATGGATGAACAAGGAGCTCCTGGGCAAACTCAAGCACACAAAGGAACTGTACAGAAAGTGGAAGCAAGGACAGGAAGCCTAGGAGGAACAGAGAGAGATGGGCCTGTGAACCCATGTAGTTCAATGAGGCCATGTGCAAGGTCCTTGCACCTGTATCTAGGCAATCACAAGCACTTGTGAGACTCCACCCGAAGCACTGCATCCTGCTCTGGGGCCCCCAAAACAAGAAGGATGTGGACCTGTTGGAGTGAGTCCAGAAGAGGGCCATCAAGACAATCACAGGGCTGGACGACCTCTCCTATGAAGAGAGGTTGAGAGAGTTGGGTTTGTTCAGCCTAGAGAAGAGAAGGTTCTAGGGAGACCTTAGAGCAGCCTTCCAGTACCTAAAGGGTCCTATAGGAGAGCTGAAGAGGGCCTTTTTATAAGGGCCTGGACAAGGAGTCATGGCCTTAAAATAAAAAAGGGTTAATTTAGATGAGGTATTAGGAGGAAATCCCTTATTGTGAGAGTGGTGAGGCACTGGAAGAGGCTGCCCAGAAAAGCTGCGGATGCTCCATCCTTGGAAATGCTCAATGCCATGCTGGATAGAGCTATGAGCAATGTGCTCTACTGGAAGGCACACGTTCCCTCAGCAAGGAGGTTGAAACAGATGATCTTTAAGGCCCCTTCCAACCCAAACCATTCCAGGATTCTATGGTGAGTCTGAACAAGACTGGGGTAATAAATGCCTCTGACCTGTAGCACCGAAAGCAAAGGTGCAACAAAGCACACACAGGAAAGCAAAAGATCCCTCTTTAAATGCTTACTCGACTCACAACATAATAAATTGCATACAATTGGTTGGACAACAAATTATTCAGCAAATTAAACAGAAAAAAAATAACTACTCTAAAGTGAATCCAGTTCTAACATGAGAGAACCATCTGTGTTGCCAGAGTATCTCCAAAAAGAGATGGACAGATGCCAGCAGAAAAGCACTAGAGATGTCCCAAGGTAGACCATACTGTTTGTGAATTGGAGCCCTATTTTAGGGGTAGAATTTAAGGACCTGTTGGTACTACCAGAAACCCTAAAGTTATGTGAGCAAGAACAGGCAAACAGCTTCCTTAATTTGGCAAGCTTGTATTCATTTGTCTTGTGTAAGCAATTAGCATTGCTCTGTTGAGATGGACTGACGGCCTGAAGAAATCCTTTCTGCTGCAGACTAGACCAAAGTCATAAAGATGGTGCAGACACTGGCATTTATCTCATCAATCAAATAACTTCTAAGTAGAAAGTTAAACATGCACATAAATGCTTTCAGATACAAGACAAACATACAAGTCTATACACAAGCACATCTTGTAACCCAACACTTTTCCTGTGGCCACATATTGGAACCACCAGATAACATTCACTTGCACTGGTATTTGCCTTAGAGCACTGAAACACAACACTGGAATGTAAGAGCTTCACAAATAAAACACACCTACAGAAAGTTTGTTACTGTACAAATAGGTGAACAACACAAGTGTCCAACAAAACCAAAACATTAAGTACTACTTTAGTGGCCAAAGCACATGTAACTTATGCTTACAGCACCTGAGTGGTTTGAGAAATGAGTATTTGTAGCATTTCTCATCTCAAGTTTATTTACTTCTCAGTTTCTCAGTCCTGTCCCAATGCTTGCAGTAAATATTTAGAACTTCTAATAAACAGAAGTAAGAAAAAAGAAAACAAGCTCTAAAATAATTATCAGGAGGACTGGAAAAGTTGTTAACATTAGCTAATAGAAACTCATGTAATGTCTAAAATGAGCTTAAGTTTGTTCTTAAGAACAGTGGATTTCAAATGGGCTGCATACCATTAACATTGCATGCTATTCATGTTTAGCACTCATGACTTAAGATGTTAGCTACAGGTCTCTTACCTTTGGAGGCTTGAAGGGATATTCTGGTGTAAATGTGATGTCAAGGAAGAAAACACCTCCCTCATAGACTGAACCTGGAGGTCCAAGAATGGTTGATCTCCATTCATAGATGTTATCACCTTTGGGGCCAGCGCTAAGAGACAAAAAACAAAATCATTTAGAAATACTACCACAGCTCAAATAAATATGACTTCTTACATTCTTCATGTAATGATATGGAAGAAATATTTCAGTGTTACTCTTCATACACCACCTGATGTAGAGACAGGGATTAAAAGAAGATTGAATACTTTCAAACACTCAGAGATCTTACCTGAACCTGAACAGTTCCAGACTGTTTAACAAAGCTGAGAAATTAGAGGTGGGGTATGGTTTCCATCTTCTCTCTCTTGACAGTTAAAAGAGCAGCACTGCCCAGAACTACTCCTAAACATACTACACTATCAATACAATACAAGAGTTAAGTTTCAAAGAACAATTTATTACCGTATTTCAGTATGCTCTTCCATCTCAGTCTTAATAAAACTGTACCACATTAAAGACTATACTAAACAAATTAAGGATTTATGTTCACTTTATTAATCTTGTGTATTCCTTAAAATTAAAATACATCCTGCATCACTGTTAAACACGGGCTCATAGTATAATTGAAGGAAGCCAAATTAATGATGACACTCTTAAATCTCAAAAATTTTCTACACTTTTATAATTTTGCTGCACTGATTTCTAAGATAAGGCCACATGATCTTACCCTGCTGATACTGCTTGCATTGTGGAACTGCTTTTTTTAGGGGGAATTAAAATCACTGTGTCTAATTAAAACAGCACTTTCTCAGATTAGCTCTGCCTAATTTGAGGTTCTGCCTAACCTGCCAGCAGCTCACTACGAGCAGTACAAACCAAAGGTGTTGCAGAGACCAAATATCTGCTTGGTCTACTTGTGAGACTCCACCAGAACTTGTCTTCTTGGTAAAAGTAGTTTCACTGATATCCTCAGACACTTGTACTCAGTAGCGTGCCATATGTCACTGAGTATTTCTAAGTACAGCTCAACCTGTAAAGCCATTAATGGTGCAGGACTCCTTTGCTGCCTCTTCCCTTCTGTATTGCTAAGGTAGTATTTTGTCTGTAAGACGCCAGAGCCGGAAAAAACCTTTTGCACAATGGGAAGTGCTGACACAGCTTTTCCCATCATGGATGTACCATGGCTTCAGAAATCTCTTCTCCTCTTGCTCTAAAGGGGATGGATCATAACATTCCTAATACAATGAAAACTAGCCTTGCTCTTTCTTTCCCCCTTCTTTTAACAAGGCTCCTCTAAGACAGAAGGAAAAAAACAGGCTCTTACAACAATCACAGAGCAGTATTACTCGAAAGGGAAGGCAATACAATAAATTCAATATACACATGACAATATGCACTTGATTAATGTGCAGGGAACCAGAGTAATCACTAAGTGTTAATAACAATGTTACAAATAGAAAGACAATTGCAAGAACATAAATTGTCATAACAACAACAGTGATCAGAGACACTTCTTTTCCCCTGCTCTTCCCAGTATTGGTGAACATGATCGTGACAGCAAGGGAATCAGGAGAGAGAAAGGGAATTAATTTTGCTATCAAACCTAACATTTTTTTTTCAGATTAACCTAACAATAAAATTTCACAATATGTTGGTGCTAGATAATTCAGCGATCATGAAGTTACAACCAAAAGCATGATTCCAGGGAAAGGAAAGCATGTAAGAAAGCAGTAAAGGAAGACAGATTCTCTGCAAATGATGCACCAGCCACAAGGGAAAGATTTTTCTCTCCAGAACACAAAACCCCGCACAGCTCAAGATCAGTATTAAATTAAAGTAAAAGCCATTCCATCCTGAACACTCCTGGCATCCCACTCCACCTTAATGACTTGTCCCTGTCCTATGCAGGCCCATATATTTGGGCACTCAGTACTCGCCAGCTACCACTTGTGCATTAGACTGGAAAAGTGTTGTATTTCAACAGGAAGCTCTGCCTCTGGAAAGGCACCAGTTAGCCGTGCAAACTTACTGAAAAGGACTCTCTGGGGCACCCTTAGCCACCGCTCTAAGGAATCACCTCTTTATGTACCTATTAGCAACCTACTGACACACATTACAGCACGTTGCACCGGCAATCATCCTCCCCTCCCTCCCCTAAAGGTGGAGCTACTGAACGGGAACAGGTACTTGAGCTTTGTTAGCACCGATTTACTGTCGGAATTTATGTCACCAGAACTGCCAACGGGGAGCACTTCAGTACTCAAGAAATGTGATGTGTGATTAGCACTGAATACAGCCCTATGAACCAACGAGAAATATTTCAACATTTTACATTTTATTTCTAGCTTCAGCCCAAAGGACTGTCAATAAAAAAAATCCCACAGACTTAAAAAAATACATTATCATTAGTAATAGTCTTAGAAATCTCTTGTATCCTATTAGGTTTCCAATTAGAGCTATCACTGCACACAAGTAATATACTGCCATATTAAGAGTGCAAAATCTTTGTAAGATATCAGTAGGCTTTAACAATGATGTGCTAAGCTTTCCTTTTAAGCTTTTCATAATTCAATTAACAGAGTAAAACAGCTGTGCATGTCCAAATTTTACACATTAGAATTGATTTCTTATAAAAGAAAGACTGAAAGGGGAAGATGCAAGTCAGCTTCAAGTGTGATACTGCTTAAATTTAACTTAGGATTAGTAATATCAAACAGCTCCTGAAGACCTAGTGCATAATAGAAAAGTGACAATACTTGACCACAGCGTAAGAATAGCAGCATTAACTTTTGGTGGAGATACAGAAACTGTCAAAGGCTAAAGATTACATTTTTTGTTTAAAACCCTTGCAATTATCTGCTTCAAAAAGAAATGCACTGATGCATGGATGCAGGGCTCACTGGCACAGCTGTCACCTTGCCTGATACGTGTCACCACAGCTCAAATTAAGTGTCTAGATCTACTAATACAACACTTTGAAGCTGTCCAACACATGACCACTGGGAAGACAATTTTAACCAATGAAATAGAAATTGTTTCCACTGCAAGATGAGAGTATGTGAGCAACAATTTTCTGTATTAACTCAGCAGCCTGCAACCTCTTCACTTCTAAAGAAAGAAATGAATAAAAGACCAGCGATTCCGAGTGAAAAATGACATCCAAAAGAAAACTGAAAATATCCCAACCCATTATTATCCTATCAAGCAGTATGCATTACACTGCAGTGCACTGAGATCTCTCTTGGAGAAACAGTGATATACTCAGTGAAGATGCACTGCACCCACTGTAACAACTGATCCTGATCGTTCCCAGTGATGCTGGCTTATCCCCCAGACAGATGTTATGACAGAAACACTCCTTGGGAAACCTCCCAGTGGTGATGTATTCTTCAAGGAATATCTAATTTTCCAAGTCTAGAAGCAGGAACATACAAGGCATTACCTCCTGGTAGGCGCATGGCAGGGAGAAAGGCTAGCAAAAGTGAGACCAAGCTCTAAGTGCTGCATGAGCCAAGTCCTAACCAGCCTTGTGCTGCTTTGGAAAAACCTGATCTTGCTCTGCCTCTCTCTGCTGGCAGGCGCCATATTCTTTCTCAACTTAAAAATCCAACAGGTAAATTAGAAACGCCTGGAGCAGAGGCTAGGGAGCAGAACGATGCCTAGGTAAATTAGCTGCAGATGCCTTGCAGCACTGAGCAACTGTAAACACAGAACTCAGTCTCAGAGATTCAGTGTTCACGGAGAGGACACACAAACACAAACACACACACACACACACACTTCCAAATATGGAACAAGCTGAAATGACAGACAGTCTGCAAGAACACCCAGCTTGTGGCTTTTTTGAATTAAGCCAGCCAGATACAACCTCCATCACAGGTCTGCAATACATGATAACACTCTGATATTTTGCACACACAAACTCAGCTTCCTCCTCTGCCCTGGCTCCCTGGGCAAATCATTCAAAATATGCCTATGCCACGGAGGGAAGGCAGGACTTTTTGCTGTTCACCACATAAAGCTAATGTATGAAAATCCCTGGGAACATAGTGCAGGTACTTTCCAGGAGAATGACTCAGAAAGGGTCCATTGTTTATGTAAACGTGCTAGTTCATTTGGAAACTACCTGGTCCTTTCTAGGAGATGACCAAATGACAATGTGCTCCCTTTTAGTGAAAATTCAGACTGGCAAATAGTTTAATTCCTCTTCTTTGAGATACAGAAGACACACAATAGCAGATCACTGCAGTGATAAATCAAAATAGTTGATGCTACAGACAGTAGGTTAATACCCTGATATACCAAAGCAGCACATATTCCTTTTAAAAGCTATCTAATTTAGCAGAGTAGTTTACAAGTGCCAGAGACTGCTGTCCATCAGGATGATGAGAAGAAGGGTGATTTCCATGGTATGATGAAGGAAATAGCACCTAATGAAATCCTACAATATGTTTCAGTTAAAATTGCAAGTAACAAACCCATGAACTCATACACCAACTACTCCATATCCCTAGGTGCTATTTTTGAGGCTATTTTGCCCTTAACGTGAAGAGTCTGATGCTAGCAGCTAAGCAGTTTTCCAGTTGCACACTTGGGGAAAATAAACTTAAATTCTAAAAACACTGCAGACATGACCTTTTCCAAGGGACATAGCTCAAATCAAAAAGCAAACAACATACTAACGGCACATGGGAATTTCAGGGTGGCAGAGAATCTAATGATCTCCAAAGTAAAACTGCACCATTACAAAGTGACAGCAACATCAATTTTTTCTGCGGTTGCTTTGTTTTCTAGTAAGAAAGAGTTAATGGCTGAACATGGAAGTGCATCTTGGTTATGGACTTACTAGGCAGCTTTAGGAAATAGCTGAATGTTAGAAGGTTACTTTTATCCTCCCCACCCCCCCCTTTTTTTTTTCCTTCTCCAAAGATGCAAGCCCAAAACACATCAGAAGTTTTGGTTGCCAGGCAGGCAGTGTATCATTCTCACATGAAGTTCTGCTGCACCTTGATTTTCCCTTCTAACCCACCCCACTCCTGATCTCAGGGTAAACACACTTTCTTTTCTTGTAGCCCACTGGGTGGGTCCATCCTGAACTTGCTCACTTACATTGTAAGGCTGAATCTGGTGGAGGGATTTGGCAAAGCACCCCAGAAATATGGATCACTGGGGAAGGCAGGTGACACCTTTATAAAGAAGCAGGACAACTCATCTACCTTAGCCATTGAAAACAAACACTTAAAATATGTCCCATTCAAAGAAATTTTGCTTTACAGATCTTTAAGCAAGCTGGCTTAAAAAGGGAGTGTTGAAGAACAGAGTGAAAACCAACAAAACAAAATGCAGCTAATCCTTTGGCCCCAACATCACTTCAAAACCTTCATGTGAATGCACAGTTCTAATTTTAGAAATAAACTGTGAACTTCTGCACATGCTTTAGCTACTAAAATCTATTATTATTATTTTTATTGCTATAGCACCGAGACGTTCCATCCATAGGCAGGGCCCCACTATGCTACAATACAATCCAAAGACCTGTGTACACAACTTACAAACGTTTTTCAATTATAAAATAAGCATTAAAACATTACACAGTTATTAGGAAGAAATCCAAATAGACAAAACTGAAGTAGTTAAAAGGATACCCGGGACCATCTGTTTAATTGCTATTTTTTTGGCAAAGTAGTTTAAAAGTGAGATGCCTCCCATTTTTAAGTCAAAGAATGGAAATCAAAGGAAAAGAAAGGAAAAAAAAATAATCACAACACAAGAAAACCACTCCTGGGCAACTGTGGCAAATTAAAGGTAACATACTGAATTACCACGTGCCTACATGAATCAGCAGCAATATTTGCCCACTGTCATTGCACACAACCAAGCTGCTCCTCTGTGTTAACATAAAAATGATGGATTGCTATCAGGTGAAATTCCTGCAGGCTCAATGAGAGACAGAGGGAAAAGACAGCAAGAGAAAGTTGCAGCTGGCTTTAGTTAAAACATAAGAAGGGAGCAAAGGAGGCAGAGAGGTTAAGTTTGCAGAGAGCAAAGATGGAACATTACATCGCTACAGCAATCCAAACACAAAATTTTGAAAATAGGACTTAATTCTCTTTGTAGCTTGTGTTCAGGAATATGGTTTTCAAGTACCATACTGTAAATATTATTATTTTTAAGTCATTGTATTTATTGTTTTTCCTGTCTTCAATTTAAAATGGCAGTCACAATATTATTGCACAAGTGTAAGTGCCTTACAAATCCCACCACATTTCTAACAGAGTTAGAAATAATATCATTCTTCTCTGCATTTTCATGCACAAAATTTCTGTTTTAGCATCTGGGAAAGCTTTTCCCTTAAGTATCAGCCTAGTGTAAAATTAGGAAGGTTTGAACAATTGCACAAAGCTTAAACTGGAGGATAAATGGTGAATTACTTTCTTACCAGGTTCGGAAAGGAACTAAATAACTAAATAGCTCTGATAATGGAGCTGATAAGGTGTAATGCAGGGATTTACGAGATTTCAAGGAAAACTGATCGGGGGATTTCTTTGTGGGAAGAAAAAAAAAAAGACCACGTTTTCCAATTTATATAAAAAATACTTGGCAATAAGATCACACAACAACCACAGCCAAGATCTCATTCTTTTTCTATTACAATAGGAACAGAAACGCCATGAGGTACTTGCAAATCTAGGACTTTTACCTGAAATATTTCAATCTCTGCAAAATATTGCTGTGAAGTTACTACTAAACTTGAAAAGGCCAACCCTGTTAAACAATTTCACTGCAAAGTTTGATTTTTAAACCAGGCTTCAAAGATTTGAAATAAAATCTCAGCTTTGACCTCAGAGAGGTCAGGAGGAGACTTACAATAGTCTCAGGAGTGTGCTGTAGCTCTATTTAGTTTAACAATAATCACTCCAATTTAGGAGCAAGTCCTTATAAAAAGGTTCAAGAGAAATTAATCCATTTAGCATTGGTTCCAAAATTGAAAATAAATCCAGTCTGCTCAGTTCTCAAGGGTTTCAGTCTTTCTTTCCAGTGGCTTCTTCCTAGCCCTCTCTACTGCAAAAGACTGGAAGTTTGTCCCATTATATACATGCAGGAACATTTTCAGTGCCAAACATGACTGCAGAGAGGCTGTTTCTGTAAGTCTGAGACTTTAGTATGTACAGTATGGAAATACAGAAAATGCCAAGCTAAGCAATCAATGAAATTATTTTCATCGTATGCAAATATTTTTCTCCTCATAGTTTTAGTTTGAGGCTGTGACCAACAATTAAATAAATTTAAATGTCCAAGCGTATATGTGACATTACATGTCCCATTAAATAATATCCTGTATAAGAAGCAATAAAACAAATTGGGAAAGAGTAACAGAGAATCTGACCCGCCTAACAATTAGCAATGTCTGATTTAAAACGACAAGAAGATGTGACGGTAGAATCTGTGGTCTGCCAACACAACCTCATGTTATTTTTAAATCAGGTTCCTTCCTGCCATTTGTCTATTGACTGTCGACTACCAACATGGGGACAGAAATTACTACACATCATCAGACCTCATTTCCAAATTATTTCTGTATTTATAGCACAGATGTGTAATTTACAGTTGGTAAGGAAAACCAGGCAGTTTCACAAATTCACTGTTTCTGTAATGACACCATTTTTGGGGGGGCTCTTCATATTCCAACAGGTTTTTTGGAAATTGGTGTAGAAATACAACTAGTGAACCTATTTATTTCTGTAATTTTAATGGTTGCATAAAGCAAGCATACCCTAACCTGGTTGCCTAGTATCAAATTGACAGACCTATAATTAAAGACAAATAAAAGACAATCAATATTACTAATAAATACAAATGTTCTTGTGTCACTAATCTCAAATGTGATATACTCCTGAAAAGAAAACAAATCTACTTCCTCAAAAATCTACTTCCTCCTGGCACTTATTGGGATATAGTAGGTTCTTCATATATGGGAAGGAAACTACCCCCTTTGACAACTAAACAGCTCAATAATACCCCCTTCCTCCCCATAAGCCCTAGAGGTGCTACACTGAATGATAACAGGGCTCTTTCCTAAATACTGTGCTTTATCCATTAAAGAAAATAGAAATCTCCTACATTAACCTGCCATTCCAGAATCAAGCTGGGACTTACATCTGTGTTTGTGTCTATCATGCCCATCTCCTGTCCTGTTCTCATCAGTGTGAGAATATGGAAGGTGGTCTCACTAAGCAGATAAAAACCTCCAGTACATCATAAATATTTAGGAGCCCCGCAGTACATCAATTGTAAAAGCTATAAATTTGAACCCACATGATCTGGACACCTCTGTCTCCTCACAAGTTGCTTGCCCGGTTAAGGAAAAAAAAAAAATAGAGGATCCCACCTATTTCATAAGCCTACCTATGCAGCATTGAGCTAACATAGCAGACTGTTTATTTTGGACTTTATAATCAATTTACCCTATTGATTTCGTTATAATTCTGTAGATCAAAAAATGCATACCCTAAATAAGGTGGATGGAAAGGGCAACAGCAGCTACAAACCAGCTTGAAAAAACAAGCCCCACAAAGTTAAAGATGATGTGTAACACTTGGCAAGATGCCCCGGTATGCTGAAAATTGAAAGCAAACAAGACTCTTGAGCTTCCTCAAACTAATGAGGACAAGGTTCTTGAGGCTTCACCCAACTGCCTCCTTGAGCTAACCTTCTTACTTCCATGGGGAAGAAAAGGGCTACTTGAAAGAGAGGAGACAATACATTGCCAGACTGGAGATACACTACCATCTCTCTTGCACTGAATGGCAGGAATTCTGCTCCACTGTTGTACTCAGAACAGATGAAGTAGTATTTTGAGATTACTAATTTATATGCACCTGTTAAGTATTCAAGAGAACATAATGAACGTAAGGGAAAAATATCTGCTCCTGTATCACATGCTCTGAAACTGATGTACCTGTCCCACCATCCGCTTACCTACCAACCAACTCATCCTAAAAACATGCTACAAATTAGAACAATCCATCAGCCAACCAACAAAGAAAGTCCCCTTTCCATCAGATGTACATAGAGTCAACATCACTCAACCAGAGAAACAGGCCATTTAGGCTTCACATCTTTGTATTGCTTCCCATCAGCATACCAATGCTGATACCAATAACATTATGTTACTAAACAAAATACAGTATATCTTGAAGGACAAATCTTAAAGATACATGAAAGATAGGAAAAAAAGTCTAATCACTATGTCTTCCCCTTCTCCTTTATGTAAATCAAGATCCCTGCATTTGAATTAACCTATGTCACTGTGGGTGCTAATAGCAAAACTACACAAACCAGCCAAAAACACCTCTAAATTTGGTTATTCTTCTCAAAACAACAAAAAAATATTCTCACTTATGCTGTACTACCCAGAGCAACTCTCCCGATTTTCAGAGTTCTAAACTATCAAAATTACCTGGCAGAAAAGTAAAGTAATTTGAAAACACTGCCTTTGAATTTTGAAACTCTGGCATGCACAGACTAGAAACAGAAATCTAAGATGAGAGTTTACTTTAAGTAAAACAAGATTACCTACACTGTAATACAGCACAGCTGCCAGCCAACTACACAGCAGCCATTAGAAATTGTTTATATACCACTGCAAGTTGTTCCGATTAATAACACGAGCCAGTCACAATTGCCAGCCAACATTTACTGCAGTAGATATAAGTATTTCAAAAAGCTGGTAAGACTGAAAAATCTTTAAAAAACCCCAAAAATCTATCAAGAGATTTAAGAAGAAAAATGTAATTGATTTTCTACAGCAGATTCACATGCATAATGATAGCCTAACCAGGCGTTTGCCGTGACCTTCCAAACTTTTGTTTATTTTTTTGTTTTCAGAGTATTAGGAACATTAAATTTAATCCACATTAGGAGCCACAGGAGGACTAAGCAGTGCTCTTAAATAATGTATACAGTTTTGTGGCCAACTTGCATGCCTTAACTTGAAGAACACATATAGTCCTTCACAAATTATTGGGTTTTTTTCTCCAGAAACCTATTTGGCAATTGATATTAAGCAACTTTCCCACATAATGCAAAAAAACTCATATAGATGAATTTCGAACTTCTCTATGCCTTTACTTCATGACCCTTTCATTTGGAAATGTCCAAATGTCCCGAATGTATGGAAACATTAATGACAGTGAAGCAATGAAGTGACAGGCAATAATAGCTTCAATTTAGGGCATTACATCACTTACACCTTTTATGAAAAACATGTTACATTCACACAAGCCAATACTTGGTGTCTTCTCCTCCCCGATTTCCACCAAAGAGAGATGACTTAGCAACAATTTAATCAGCTGAAAGACAACTCCCCTGTGTGGCACTTAAGTTCTGCTGATAGAGGACCATGGCAAGCAGGGAACAGGGAACTGCAAGGTAGCACAAGAAATCCAGGCATCCTTCTTCAACATCACTCCTGGTCCCACATGGCTTAGAAACTTGCTTCTTCAGCTGATCACTGATATTCTTAGTTTAAACTAAATTCAAATATTTTGGTGCCATGAAAAAAAAATCATCTAAAGTCATACATTAATTACCCGAAACCAGTGATGCTAAATAATACTTCATGTATGTTGTCATGGAGGCTTTTCTAGTAGTTAAAAAAGAAAGATATTTTCCTCACAAACTTCTGGTGCAATCCAAGAAATTCACAAAAATAGGTCTAAAATACACATTTCTTCATTGGATGGCGGTAACATTTTAATTGGTAGTAGTTCTAAAGTGAGGTTTTTCTATTGTAGAGGCAGAAGGAAGAGAGCACATCTCACAGAAACATTCAAGTGTCTCAGAGACAGAGAACAGCATACATTTTCTAACCTTTTAGCCTCAGCATTGTTACAAGTTGTACTTTGAAGCAAGAGTGACAAGATTAGGCGTATATTTTGAGAGCTGAACCTTGCTTTTGCTATGCTGTAACCATTTCCTTAAATATCGAGGAAACTGCAAAACTGACACAGAGATAGATGAGCAGTCTGTAACTAATATTAAACTATTAAATTTTTGAACACAAACTGAACACGTTACTTCTAATTAGGCACAAATATGAAAACAGCCTAATGGCACACAGTGTTACGACAAAACACCTGGAAGAACCAACAGCCTTAATACACATGCTTGATGCAATTTTACATACATAACAACAGAAGAGAAATAAATCTCTCACTAGCTACAAACTGCAGAGTTTTTGGGTACGAAGGAAAATCTCTCCAAGCACAAAGAAAAGTGATTTGTTTCCAGTCACTTCAGATTCATTCACTTTGATTTTTCTTACTAAAAGGCATTTCAAGTATTTCTCGTAGTGAAATAAAGATGTTCAAACAGCAGTACATTAACAATGCAAATATATTCACATTGTGTTGAAAAATTTCTCATCCAGTCTAGACAATTCCACCTGAACTTTCAAGATAAAATAATAAACAGGTATTTCTTCATTTAAATTTCTACATCAAGACCCTAGTTCAGAAAGGCCAGTAAATAAAACTCTTAGAATACACACAAATGGTTTTCTTAATGAATTAGTGATAATAGACTATTTCCAAAGGCAGCTGACACTCCCATCATTAAAAGCGACTTATCCTTTTTTAAAAAAAATTATATTGGATTTTTAATCAAATGTAGTTACAGGTTATGGTGAGCCAACTTCTCTTCCAATTAGGGTAAAATAGGTGAAAATAACTCTTCTGCTGAGCTTGTATGTGCCAGAAGGGTAGAATACATCACTCACAAAAAATCATCCCAATGACAGTATCATTAACAGATTAGCAAACTAACCAATACTAGTACGATTTTTAAATCCACTCTATACAAATATACACAAGATCCATGCAACTTTCAAGCCATGAGTTAATGATACTACAAACTTGAAACCTGATCAGGTAAAGTCAACCTTAAGTACTGGAGTAAAACACCAAAGTGAGTCCTTGTTTTGTGCTTTAAGACTCAATTCTGAGAGACGTATTAATTTGACAAAAATATAACAGAAAATACTTTTAGAATTCACTCTCATTAGTGTTTTTGTTATATATATACACACATATATATGAATGTGTGTTTCATATGGCACAAACCTTTTTACAGTGTGACTTACAAAGATTTTTTTTCTAAACTTATTTGTCCTCCTATAAAATAATGTTAAAATAAAGTTCAGTTCACACATTAGTATACTAGAGATAGTATTACTGCAAAGATTTTGATCACAGGTCAAGTGCAAATTTTATCTACTAGCTTATCAAAAGAAAGACAGGTCCACCAGGTTGGATCTGATCTGAAGTCCACCCAATTTAACACCTTGTATCTCACTGGCTTCCAGTGTGTCAAACTGGACAGAGATGGGCATCAGAAGGTTTCTGCCAGGCCTTCTGTTTACGCCTACCATAGCAACACCCACAGTGTAACTGCTTGAGTCTCAACACCAGGCATCCATGTTTTCCCTTCTGAAATCAGTATTATGAATAAGCTGCAGTAATTCTTTCCGATTTTGCCCTTCATAGAAGCCTGAGACTTCTTGAGGCTTGCTTAACTCCTGGTTTTAGTAATGTAATACAGCATGGAAACACTGTGCCCCATTTCATTCTGTAAAATGTAAACAAATTAAATTTCACTATCTTTTAGTCTCATTCCATACACCTATGTTCTTGTCTTAGAAGAGAAAAAAAACCCTTCCTCTTTATTTTCTCTCGAGGTTAAAAAAATAAGAAAAAGGCTCAGGCTTCCCAGGAAGGGGTCACAGCACCAAGCCTGACAGAGCTCAAGAAGTGTTTGGACAACGCTCTCAGGCACATGGTGTGATCCTTGGGAATGGTGCTTTGCAGGGCCAGGAGTTGGACTTGATGATCCTTATAGGTCCCTTCCAACTCAGCATATTCTGTGATTCTGTAAATGCTACATTTGTTGGTTTGGTTTTTTGGTTTTTTTTTTAAGGAAACAATCCCTGTGTCTTCACATGAGAAGTCCTCCAGTTCCTTTTTTAATAAATTCCATCTCTCCTCTCCAAAATCCACTTCTTCAATACAGTCTTTTAGACAAAGTGGACAGTATTCCACAGAAGCTGATAGATGAGCCATTACTTTGTATGTACTTGAATTAAGCATTTTTCTCATTCACACAACCGTTTCTTCAAAATGGGAAAACTTATCACACCATAGGAGATAATGGCCCTAGTGAGCACAAGGCCAGTAAAGAGTAAGTTTCTTTCCCTACTTCAAAGTTTGTGGCAAACCATTCATTGTTAAAGATCTATCCTGTAAGCATACATTTGTCAAGTCTGTTTCTAAAAGCAAGTACTTCTGTATCAGTCCGGGCTAGTAGAAGTCAATGAGAAAAATTCCATCAAGTTCAACAGAACTAATTCATATGCAATGCAGGGCACAGAAATCTCTTGGGAATCCAGCAAAACCCCCCCAACAAAGCCAGCAGCAACTGCAAAAGCCAGATCACTACAGAGCACTTGGACTGAGGGGCTGCTTCATCACACTTAGCCCAGTCAGTAATTATGGCATTCCTCATTCCCACTGTCAGCAAACACTTCTGAAAGCATCCTTGTTGCATCTGCATCCCATGAAAAGACAAAATACTGTATTTTTTATATGGAAGAGTAAAGTCTAAAAGTTTGTTATCAATCAATGTTGCTGCTGAGCATCTTCAAGAAACAAGCCTTGCTTCTGTCATTAAACTGACAGTAGTTTATAGATAATTACAGAAGAGCAGAACCTTATAAGGAAAGCACAGATCTCTGCAGAGAGCCGAACTGCTCTACAGGAGACATTTTAAAGTTCTTTTGTTTAAAGCCACATGATTTGTTCACCTTTAGTTAAGTTACTTAAGTACTCAAGTTACCTTTCCTACACTCCCAATATGAGAATTTGGTGGCCAGGAATATTTTGACTAAAGCCTGGGTATTTCTAATTTTTGTTTCTATTAGTTTTTGCTCAACTACCTTTTCCTTTTCTTTCTAAATGTACAGATGTGGGTTTGTTTTGGGTTTTTCTGTTATGTGGTTTTGGGTTTGCGTTTTTTTGGAGGGGTTTGTTGTTTTTTTCTTAAAACATCTTCAGCATATCAAGATATTTTTCCTCCCTAGCCCCAACGTGTATAAACTGTGTAGTTTGAAGTCCTGCTGAGATTTGCAGGCATAAATGTCAACTATAATAGTCTAGCCTTTTAACATATTTCTTTTTTCATTCCTGATATTTTTCCACTCTGTGAAATTAATTCTGTAACCTGAAGTGGCACTTATTAAAAAGGCAAGCCATGGTAAAGAGCTTGCTAATATCATCACTTCCTTTACAGAAATATAGTGATTTCACTCATTACAGCACACTCAAGTTTAATCAACACTGTGGCTTCTGCTCTGTGTAGGTATTAATCATTTATAAGTCTTTGGATTCTATTGCTCTCTTTGTAGGTCATTTCTGTAGGCATTCCCTTGCAACCTGAACATACATGATGCATAAAAGTCATTTCTGGGATGCCCTGATATGGAAAGGGATGTGGAAAAGGAGGATGAAAAGGGATGAAAATCAGTATGGGAGGAGGATTACCAGTCCCAGAGAGATACCAGACAGGTGTGCACATGTGTATGTGGAAGGAGGGAAAAACATCTTTTGTGCAAGCCGGGATTGGACAAAGATTTCAATGTAATGCTCAGAATTAAAGCAGATTTTAGTCTATAGGCAAGTTTAATTGGAAGAAAAAAACAACTGTCCCCCATCCCCAAAAAACCCTCCACCATGCTCTTCTGGCACAACATCTCAAGGTATCTTGCTTAAAACTAGGAGCATAAGTTTAATATTGCTCCCAAATCACCATAATTAATAACACTGACTTTGAACATGAACGGTAGCCACATGCCTGCCCAATTCTATTTCAAATTCTGTTATGTTCTTGGCCTCAATAATCTCCTATGACAGTAGCTTCCAGAGACTAATTATATGTGTGAAACACACATATAATACTTCCATTTTATTGCTCTTCTATTTGCCATCTTTGATTTCAATAGAACATCTCTCTTGGTTCTCTTGTTATGAGAAAAACAAAACAGATGTTTCTAATTTATTTTCTTACACTAGAATTCAGTGCAGCATGAAGTGAACAGTTAAATGACTTAAGTATTTCATCCTGATTGTGTTCTTCCAGACAGAGTAAACTTACCTACCTACTAGGACAATCAGAGGAAAATGAGCAAGGAAGTAAAGAAAGTCAAACCTATGAACTTTAAGCACATGGTTTATGGCAGAAAATGAGAAAACAAATACCAAAAGCATTAAAAAATGCTCCCTTATTCAATGTTGGTATGTCCATATTTGGAAAAAAACCAAACCAAACAAACCACCCCAATGAACCACAAACTAACCAAATGAAATACAGTGTGTATAGCTGAAGATGCTAGTGAGGGAGAGGGACAATTAAAAAAGCAAAAGTACGGAACTTTATACGTACTGTCACCCAAACCTCTGATACCACACATACTTAGCATGCTATTTTAAACTTCATTGTAGAAGCAATGACAGTCAACAGCTGCAGCTTCCTTTGTGAGCATAAGCAAATTCTTAGGTGTCATCATCAGGGTCATGGATGAACAGCTTAAAAAGGGATCAATGCCGCTGTTTTGCAATGACATTTCTGCACTTGCAGGAAGGGTGTACACCTGTATTTGCATGTAACTGCCATTATCTGGGTGTAAGCTGCATCAAACAAAAGCATGACTTCAATCAAAACATTTCATTAAACAGGGATGTCCATGTAGAAGCATTACATTTGTAAAAGCAAGTAGAAGTAGATTTCAGAGGGAACTCAGCAGACTGATGACATCGGTGCTACAATTTCAGTGGAAACCTTGCTTGATTTAGTTATTGCAAGACAGGAAAGGACAACTCAGAGAAATGACAGAGCTTTTATGTTACTTCAGCTTTAGGATTGATCCCTAAATACAAAGGTTGCCAACCTCAGATCCACTACCAGCTTGCACTGGGTCTTACTATACTCAATCCCAACTTTCCTCATTTTAATGGAAGCAACACTGCAGTTGAGGAAAAACACACACTTCAATGCTTCATCAGCAGGCTGACGGGATCCTAGATCTTTACACCAGATTCATTAGTATATATTTGATACACGTGAAAAAGCATCAGCTATTATTGACCAGCTTTGAGGACTTGAAAACAAATCTCTGGAGCAGAGAAACTCTTGTTGACAATACATATCATCTGGATCAGATTTTTTTAAAGATGTATTTTCAACAGTGAAACAGATAATAAATAAATAAAGTGTTGTCATACAGTTAGGAAGTTCGTTGTTCCGAGTCAAAACAGGGCAAAGACTGGAAGAACACCACTACTCTGCTGTGATTAGCCAAGGGCATAAGAGCACAATTAGTTCTTACTTGATGACAGGATCAGATACAAAAAGGAAACCCAGGTGGGTGAAATACTAAATGAGGTGTCCTGATTGAGTGTGTCAACATTCAGATTGAATTTTCCGAAAACGTCATACATCTTTTAACAAAGGTGTGTGATAATGGTACTGTTATATCTAGTTCTGATCATAAAGACACTGTTTCACATATAAATTTTGAGTAGACAAACTTGTACACCCCCAGAGCTGTACTCACTCTGTTCAGTGATATGTGAACACACACCCTGATATAGGGTATTCCATTACAGCAGATCTAGGACTGTATTATCATTTTTGCTACAAAATAACGACAGGAATATACAGCACTGATCCCCTCTCAGTCATGAAAAGAAGTTTGACTTTACCTTTTATACCACTGGGATTAACTGGCAAGTCAGCATTATCCTTGGAGGCTGTTTTGCACATCCCTAAGAGTCTTCCCTATGTGTGCTTCTCCTGGGTGATGCAATGTTTGCAGTTTATGAAAACACATACTCTGTCAACTTCTACAAGTCAAATTAAATGCTGAAGAAAAGGAAACTTGATCTAACAGTAATTCTTTTCCACACAGCTACTTCTGCACATTTAGGAGGGAAAAAGTAAAGAAAAAAACCAGCTCTACTTTCTCAAAACTTCAACTGAATTCAAGTGAATGCAAAAATATCTGTTTGCACATATACGTGCTTTAAATACACTGCTGGCAAAAAGCAGATTTGATTTAACACGGTTCCTCGAGAGCTGTTGTACAAATAGTATCTAACAGTTTTAAAACGTGCAAATTACAGTGAATTACCTCATAATTTGCAAAATGAAACGGTGGGCAAAATAAAAATCAAGCTAAAATCCACATCATTTCAAAGCTGAAGTCTGGTAGTAGTTCAGTCTTCTTGAACAATTCAACTACTGCAAAACGCATATTGAGAGGCACCACTTAGAGTTTTCCTTACTGTAAGAGATTTACTTTTAACTGCTGGCAAAATCCAAGTACATATTCCACCTCCTGAGCATCTTTTAATCTTTATAGTTTCTGTTCCTTTAATCCATGTAGAAGAGACCCCCACCAAGTAGGTATGTCTCCCCAGTCCAGGTTACAGAAGGAAGGCAGCTCTGATTCAGAGTCAGCTGAGTTCAGGTATATTTCTGAAAAGACTGGAAAGCAAAATCTAAGCTGTGCAAGCTCCAATTAAAGCAGAAAAACAGCTTCAACTAAGAAAAAGTCTACCTATTAAAAACGTTTTAGCAGCTGTGACCAGCATGGATGAGAAATGGTGAGAGAGATTGCCCAGTGGCTGTTGTGCAGGTTTCACACACTTTTCCCACTAGGGCAAAGAATGATCAAGAGACTCCTCATCTCAATGAGTACTCTTACTGGAAACAGCTTTTGTGGAAAGCCAGACCCTTAAACGTATCCATTTCATAATTTTACTCCTATGAGACACAGTGTTCTACTACATACTCAAAGACATACAGAAAGAATCAAAAATATAGGATGATTTAAGCCCTTGTTTTCTTCAGTACTACTTGTAAAGAGAAACCTGAACTCTTAAGAGAAATCATCTTAAACAATCCCCTGAGTGTGCTAAGGATGCACATGGGCCTGACTGCCCACAGGCATGCAAGTATTAAAAAAAAGGAGTTAAACAGACCTCCCCTCATCCAGATCAATGTCTTACTGCATGTGCTTTATCTTCTTCCTTTGTTTGCTGTATAGTCACTAGGTCTACAACTGCTGAAGTCTCTTAAAATCAGAGAACTTTAAAAGCCAAAGCAATGCAAAGAAAAGACAGAATCCCCAACGCTCCCACAAAAGGCACCCCAGCACAGGATGTCTTTCCTATCTTTTCTTATACTGA
Source organism: Drymodes brunneopygia (assembly GCA_013400955.1). NCBI lineage: Eukaryota > Metazoa > Chordata > Aves > Passeriformes > Petroicidae > Drymodes > Drymodes brunneopygia. The sequence continues at coordinate 860,467 of VZTZ01039910.1, forward strand.
GAAACAGAAGAATAAATATAAGTAAGGACAGCATGAATCTGTGCATAGCACTACCTTTTTTTTTTTTAAACAGTCTATATGTTTGCTTTCCATTAGCTCCCTGTGGTGGCAAAACTATAAATCTAAAAGTTAGAGACATAAAGGGAAAAAAATAGCCAATAGCAAAGATTTCAAATACACTAACACAGCCACAGTTTGTTTTACAGCTGCTTTACATAACAATAAAAATGTAATATACCATGGACTTTTGGCAGTGTGCAGAGAGGCAGCATCGAATGGCAATAACGGAGTAAGCACAAATGATCTCTTTGGAACAATTAAGCAATTTTAGAAGGACCATTATGTCCAACCAGTAATGGGTCCAAAGAGACAGAAAGGTCAAAAGTGTGAGTTTCTCCATACTGACCAGAGATCATATATATGACCCTCTGCAAGAGAGAATAACTTCATAATTGTATTATATACCCCTTACTAGAAAACAACCCTGTTTAGCACACTAAACAGAGATCTTTCCTTCAGATGCCAAAGGCAAGAATGCATTCTTCCATCCAGTTGTCTCAGCATAATTAATAAATAAATAAATAAATAAGGACAAAAAAATGCTTACTCTCTGTGCATAACCAGCTGAGAAATCATTGCCTATATATAAAACAGTTTAGTGCTCACACAATTCAGTAAACAGTCTGGCACTTTAAAGAAAAAAAAATGGATAAATAATACATATTGTACATTAAACTGTACAGAACTGTTTTAGTGACCTTGAACTCTAGAAATATAAGCAGGGACATGCAAACCCACTTATTTCTGGATGCAGTTCATTCACTATCTCCAGCATGGACTGAAATTTAACACTAGACCTAGTGTGTCATTAGGATATGACACATTATCTTTCAGGAAAGCCAATCTAAGCAAACATTATAGTTCCGTTACTTTAATATCCAAAAAATGAGATTCTCCCTCTGAAAAGAAATCATTTGCTAAAACAGCAACTAAATGACTTTCCAGGGGTGACATGCAATGTGTACATGGGAGGAGGATTAGTAAAAATACTGACCAAAGAATCTTTCATTTGCCTGGCATACAGTTGTCTTGCTGTGTAAATGCTCACACAGGCTCACCTTTTGCACAGTCAAATGTCCTCATAACTCCCAAGTGAAGTTTAGATGCATCCTCTTGACTAGAAACCTTTCAAGCTAATAAAATACTTTTCCAATGACCAAAGAGCACTACATAAAGAAAGATGACATATTTCAATTTCTATGTTACCTTACTCAGGATTATCCCATTTGCCCATTTAAGTACTTTAAAAACACTTTCCCCTTTCCCTTTCATCAAGCTACTCTGATTCATGACCTAGATACTTTAGCAATTTAAAAAAAAATAAAATCTACATACACATTCAGTAGTTCAGCTGAACACCGCTACTTCATTTGCAAGTAAATTAATAACACAAGAATGGTTATGTCTGCTTATTTTTTAATTCCTAATATACATTTATTTCTGTCAACAGAACAGCCTTGTCTCTTCAGTTCCCTGTAGGCATGGGCTGCAGATTTTGACAGATGTAATGGCTTACTGCTGAAGGATCAGTGCAGCCATCAGGAAAGAGAAGAGACCAGAACCAGCTCAGCTCAAAAGGATAAGGAGGCAGGAGACTCTAGCATTGCTCTTTACAAGCTTGAGCTGGCATGCAGAAAGAGGCCCAGCTCCATGGGCCAGAACAGGCACTCTAGCTCTTTCTCCCAGAACTTACACCACACTGGTGACTTGGAACACATTGGATTATGATGAAGGAAAGGAAAACCTAGAAGAGAAGTACAGAGATTGCTCAGAGTCTCTGCAAGAGACTGTAAGATTAATTACTGGAAAGGGATCTGGCAATATAGTTTTTTCCTCTCTTGTTCCCTGATTTTAAGAGTTACATCTAATCCCACTGCATATTTTCACTCTTTCCTAGTATGCCACAGCTCAGCCATCAACTCTAGCTCCATCCTTTTTTCCTCATTTGTTCTGGATCAATGAAGACTGCTGCAAACAGAACAACCTTTAGTAGGTAAAAGATAGCTCTCCTTTCCAAATCCAAACCTAAATCAGCACTCCCCTCTTACCTCTCTTTAAGTCAAGCTACGAATCACTAACAAACCTCACTCAGCCATGAGAGAGGTCACGGCACATCCCTACTTACCCAGAGCCCTTCACTCTGCTGCCACCACTTACGGCTGGATCCTGCCACCCTGCTGTATCCCCACTGCAAGGTGTTACCACACAAGCCTCTGCTATCCAATCCCTACTTTTCAGTCTTTCCTGACAAAATCCTGTACTAGTTAATAAAAACTAGTCTGTTCTGTGCTACTCAGCATGCAGTGAAATGTGCACCTGAACAATCCCCATGCTAAATTATTTGTCTGGACTTTACATCTCCTCATAAATAAGACTCTTCTATTAAATACAAGGCAAAATCCTTGAAATGCAATGCAGAAAGTATAGACTGCACAGTCTGTGGGGTTGCAAATTCACATCTTCTGTCGGAAAAACAATGCACAAGACATACCTGATATATTACAAAACCTCATATGTAACATAATATTTACAGTCATTAAGAGTACACACACTGAATACTAAGTACTTGAAACTGAAATGTCTCAACACATTTAATAGCTATGCATTTTAACTCCTATTTCCCTAACAAATAGTTACAGTCCTCCTAGATATTGAGGTGGAAGGTGAAGTAGGAGCACAAAGACACCGAAGAAAGAGATTAGCTGTTGGACAGCTTCATTATTTCTCTGCCACTATCCAGGAAGAAAAAAGCCCCAACACTAATATATCTCAAAATACATTATCCTATTACAAAGTAGTAGTATCACAAAGTAACAGCTGTGATAACCTTGGTGTGCATAAAACTGGAAAATAACCAAATCACATATTCAAGATAATACAACAGTTGTTGAATAAAACAACTCACTTATTTACCTCTATCAGATAAGGAAAAAAAAAGACAATTTTGCAACATAAGCAGAACTTTTCTGTGGAAGGGAGGATAGGATGACACCTAAGCCCAAAGACTAAATCTACTTTTTAATAAAGAACATTTAAACATAGATGGAAATTTATATACCACTTTGCCAGTATTGACAAAAATTAAAGAAGTGCTTTATTCTGAAAAGTTTACAGTCTAAATTCAGCAACACAAATGCACGAAGGTTAATCCTTCACAAAAGCAAGGAGAGGTGGCTGAGTGACAGGAAACAAGAGGTTGCTTTAAATGGCAAAGCATAAAAAGAAGAGAGGCAAGAAGGGCAGAAGTTGAACATTTTCTGTGGCTAAAAGCCATGTCAATTGGAACAAGGAAATAGAAAAGAGCCTGAAGTTAGTGGAGCGGAATGAGAGACAATGGGGTGGGGGAAGGAGGTCATTTTGTGGGTATTCCACACAGAAATGGTAAAAAGACCATTTGGGGTCATTCAACTCAACACCCTGCTCCTGGCAGTGGTAAGAGCCTACTCCTCAGAAGAGGTGACTGTGGACACTATTTATGGTCCATTCCCTTTGTACTCCCTCAGAATCCACAGCCACTGGATTAGGTGCTAAAGAGTACATGCCTGACTTTTCTCTTTCTATCTGTTTATGGACCTGTTGCTCATGAATTTGTTCAACCCACCTTTGAACATGCTGATACTATCAGCCTCTACAACCCCCTGCAGAAGAGTTTCCAGAACCTCCCTGCCTACTGGATAGAAGGACCTAATCTGTTCTAAAATGACCTTTTAATAGTTTCAGTGAATATGTGTTTCCAATACTATGGAATTTACTGAATAACAGCTTTTGCCAGGATTTTCTTCCAGTTCCTACAAAAGCAAGAGGTGCTCCTTTGAGAGATTCAGACTCACAGGGCTTTCAACAAAATTAATTTGCAACTTCTGTCTTTAATGCTAGTCTGTTTGATTGGGATTGACTGAGTTACTTGTTTTGCTCTGCATTTTCTGCCCTCTTCCTCCATTTCTCTGCCTGCTGTTCTCTCCCTCTGCTCCTTTTCTTGCTGTCACTTCCCTAGGTTTTTTTCCCACTCCTCACAGCTCACTGATGTGCTTCTAGGACATGGCTCAAGAGTCACATGTGACTCGAGTAGCAGTTCAAGGAGGTCTGCAAAGATACAGTGGGGCACCTGTTACATATACTCTTCAAGGTATAGTATGTTGTGCCTACTATAAGATCATATAAGTGCATTCACTTTATTACTAAAATAATATTTTATCTCCCAGGTGGGGGTGTAAAACAATCACCACAGGAAAACTACTGCTGCAGCTTCTATGCTTTACTGTTTCAAAAATCTACTCATGCCAGAGAAGAGGGTGGCCCACAGATGGTCCTCCCCATCCATCAAGAGGAGGATTCCCTGTGTCTTCTGTTCCTTACAGTGCAAGGAGCAGAAAGTGGAGCTAAATTTCTGGAGCAGAAAAAGCATCAGTCTTGTCTCTACTTCCACCTTTGCCGCAACTGTTCCAGCAACCAGCGCAAAATCGTCTCAGTCATCCTGATGGGCCATCCCTCTCTGCTGTCCCTTACAGTCTCCATTAATGCTCCTTGAGTGGTTTTATGTTCTTTTCTGCTTCTCATCTGCAACTCATTCATCTCCCAGTCTTACAAATACCTGCAATCTGATTAACCTCACAAAAGGAGTGAGGGGATGGAAAAATTGGAAAGATGTTATTCTAAAGGAAACATTAAGATCTCACTAGAGATTTCAGCCCTGGGATGTAGCTGAAATACAAGCAGCAGGGCAGCTGAAGGCCTGGCACTAGTTACATTCAAAACTTATATCTCCCTAGGTCACTCTTGTCGCTACTGTACATCTTTCAGCCTGATTTCCTAGGTTACAAGGGTGCTGTTGAAATTCAATTTAAAGTAGGAAGGAAAGCATCACCATAACTTTAATGCAATGGAGAATTCAGTGAGATTCGTGATATTTGGAAACTTAGCATAGCTATTTAAAGCCTTCAGTCTTTTCTCTCTCCCACAGTCACCCAAGTGTAAGGAGGCATAAAAACTTTTACCAGAACTCAAAGCACTACAAAATATTATGAGAATCTCAAATTAAGGATTACCCCATCGAAAAGAAAGCTAGACAATTCTTACTGATAAATAACTTACAAGGAAGACAAGGGGGACACTAACTATAAAGGCTTGCATGTATCACCTAATTTACCTCCTTTAAAAAGGTTACTAAGAGACATAAAAAATACTGTGCAAATACAGTATCACAACAATCTGATCAGAAACTTCTGATAAAACAACCTGATAAATCCAATAAATCTGACAAAGTTCTTAGACCATACCAGAAGTAGTTTTGGGGTTTTTTTCATCAATACACCTATTGTGAAAAGACATGCTTGATTTCAGAATTAATTTTTAATGTTTTGGGGGTCTTTTCACTCCTGCAACTCCCTGTATGATCCTAGGCATCAAAAGAAAACACACCAAGACCCCTCTCCTGATTTCTCCCAGCAAGACAGTGGAATTAGCACGCTGGCCAAAATGTATTGCTCAGAGACCCACAGCAGAAAAAGCACTAAATATTAGCAGTCCACTTTCTCCAGAAAGCTCCTCCCCATTTTGCCTTTACAATTCTCAGTGCCAGTTCAAGATTCCCTGTTTCCAGCAAGTCCAGCAGCTCCAGAGGGAGAGATGAGCAATCTCTATAAACAGTCATTTGCACTGATACAAAGTACAAAACACATCCAGTAATATGCTGATCTGATTTGGTTTACTCTCACTTTTGACTCTAAAAGTTGAAACTCCTGGAGGAATTGAGACCTAAATTCTATACTGATTCACAGAAACACAGAAGCAAAGAAATCTAACAGGACTCCACATCATTAATCGTACAGTCTCTTTAATCCAATTACTTTGTATTTTCTCTTAAACAAATGAACTGCCAAAACTTGGCCTGGACCCAGTTCTCAAAACAGCTCAATTTCATGTTACCTGACCCATATTTTCATTTGTGAAATCAAGGAAGAGACTGGAGGGAGTATGGAGATTCAAACACCACATCTGCCCTGAGCTACAGTTTGCACACCCCACTCTCCTTTTCTTCCCCAGCTTCCTTCCCCCAGAGTCCAGGTTAATAAAGAACACTGCAAATTGGATATTGAAGTTAAGCACACAGCTCTGCAACATCTCCTTGTAATGTCAATTAGCCTCTCACACACAGAAAATGTGTATTAAATGCATGGTTGCAACCATTACACTTTCCCCAAATGCCTTGGAATTTTAATTGCATGTTGCTGAAATTTGCAAATTGGCAAGAGAAACAAGAAAACCCCTCTGAATTCCTGAGTGCACAGTGCTTATTTTGACAGTTGGAGCTTATTTATAGTACTTGACAATACATGTTCTCTCCCTGGTTTTGCAATATTATGAAGTGAGTATTTAGACCTCCAATGTTAAGCCTCAGAGGGAAAAATACGTATAAATTTATTTCATTCAAATAAATTTACAGATTGGCAAGATTCTACTTATAATGACTAAATTGCATCATTAATTTAACTTAGTTTGAAGCACTTTGTTTTGTGGAGAAAGCATAGCCCTTAACTTTGAACGCTGTGCGTGTCTGCATAGGTGTGCAGTAATCTCTTAACCCATTCACATAAAATGGTATCCTTTTTTTTAGTACATTAAATGCTCCCGAAAAGGTGCTGCATGGAAGGCTGGTCTGTCAAGTACAATTACAGGAGAGTGCAGGCAGAGGCAGCAGAAGTTTTACCATGCACAGACACACTGATCACATTAATCCACTGATGTACCAGTGCAGGTGAGCTCTGTTTTCACCCCCAGCACCACCCCCTCCAACAGCGGGACAATGCGATCATCTGCCAGACGCAGTATCACCAGCTCTCAAAGCCAACCCATTCCTCAGAAACCACAAGGCTCCCAGTCACTGGCAACCTGCTCTTGCTGAAATCTTCAAACACCAACCCATCCTCCTCAATCCCCTAGACGAGCCAGTTACCCATGGGTAATTTTGTCTTCATACAAAAAAGGCAAGATAGATTCAACCCCTAAAGTATAAACAGCGTACATACAGTGTTTCTCATTTATGTCTATAAAGTACCATACACATATAGTGTATATTTCTTAAAACAAAACCAGACGTATAAACTGCTGCTATACACATATCCAATATAAAAATCTAGACAAGCAGTGCTGGAATACAGCTGAAAAACCAAACAAGACTGTGTAACCAAGAGGAAACATAAGAATTTGTCAGATAAAACATATATGCAGCATCATAAACACAGTTGCACAGTGCCCTCCAAGGGCAGCAAAACTGAAAGTCAAATAATTTTATTAAGTGGTATATGAGGGAGTGTGCACAGAAGGGATTTCAATCCTCTTTGTTCTTAGCCATGATACAATTTCACAGGCGCTCTCAAGTCATCGTTTCCATGTTTGGCATGCAAGAGCACAGAATGCAGTTCATTTGGGAATTACCAAGCCAGGACGTGCCAAGCAAATCTACAACAGCATCAGCCAGCTCCTGCCACAACGTCCGAATAGCCTGGCCATCAAAACATTTCTGACAGTTAAAATAAAAACAGAAGTAGCTTCAGAAAAGTTAATTCCCGTAATATTAAGTAAACGATCCTCAGCAAAGAAGCTGCTCCTGTGCAGCCTTTGTCTAAGTACATCAGGCAAAGGACTTTGCCTGCAGGAGCTGCTTTCTCCACACACTTAAATTCAGCCAGTATAGAAATGTATTATTTTTATGGTTTGCAAGCTAGACCATACACAGCTGCAGAGGATCTCTAAATTAGTTAATACACCATTTCAAAAGGAAGAGTTATTTCTCCAGGGATCATGTGCCAAACAAAGCGAGGAGGGAATGCTGAACCACTGGTAGTTTATATGACAAAAGATATTTTTCAACTACACATAGCACTAATTACGAAGGTCTTTCCTATCCTACATCTGGAAACTTCTCACAGAAAACACATTTTCAACACAACACAACACAAGGGGGAAAAAAGAAAAAAGAGTTCCAAAACCACTTTTGTAAGCGGATAATTTCACCTTCATTAAAGGTGATATTAATTTTTTATTTCTACAAGGAAGCAAAAGCTGGCATTTGTGTCATTCCTGATCTAATAATTTGACCGTGCATTTTAAGGAAAAAAGTCATAAAGAAATTAAGCTTGTTACTTAGAAAATATAAGACCAGAAAGTTTATGCTAGAACATGGTTGGGTTCAGGAAAGGCTATGTCACACATGAAAATAACAAAAACAACACTGATATCAGAGTTTAACAGTGACAATCCATCCTTAGGTAATATACTAGATTTAAAAGCAAAAGCACTTAAAGCATTATTGGAGTTTAAAGTATTGAAATAATACATTTGCAAAAAATTACAAGCACCATAAAAAACAAATGTAAGCAAGACAAATGCCAGACTTGCATGGTATGTAGATGAAATATATTAATTATAATATGAAGCTGTTGAGTTCAAAACTGTCTTTAAGCCACACACTTTATGAAGACTTCACTCAAGCCAAGAAATCTTAATTCCACATTGCAAAGTTTTTAAAACTATTAATATTCCATAGGTTATAACAGAGACCACTTCTCCCCACCATCTTTACTGAGACATATATTTATTAAGTGCTGACAGTTAACTTTCACGAGACTCTCAAGGAGATCTGGTCTTTATTCTGTGAATTTACAAAAACTGGGCTGAAGGTGCCAAGAAACACAACTGTATTTTATTATTATTTAAATAATGAATTTGTGATAGCATTTTACTCTGAAGCAGTGGTAAGCCCTGCAGGCAAATGCCTCCTTCAGCAAAGGTTTGAAAATTATTTTTGTTTAAATAACAGCTGGTCTTGCCTATATGGACTTAAATGAGCCATGTGGAGACAAACTTGTTTCAGTTTGGCTAAGACAGATTAAAAAACATTAATTCTAGTTAATATCCACTTTGGTCCCTCTACACAGATGGGAAAAATAACATTAAATTACCATGCTTACACACAGTCAATACCAGACACCCAATAAAGCACAAATTCAAAGCCCTGCTCATAATGCAACAGATGCATACAGTTCCAGCAGAACAGCTCAGCTGCAAGTTAGCTTGAAACAAAGGAGATTTACATTCATTTCTCCACTTTGTCAGAGACATCCTGCATGATATTGGACAAGTCACTTGTTTTTTGTGTGCTGTAACTCCCCATCCCTAAAAATGGGGAAAACCACTTGTTCCATAACCTCACCAATAAGCACATTTGCCACCAGGAGATGCTTAAATATAGAGGTTGAATAAAAGACACAAAGTGAATAAAGAGTACTTAAAGCTTTAACTAATTTCTCTTAAAGCCTTGGACACTTCATCACAGAGAGAGAAGGAAAGCTTCTGCCCAACACTCACAAGTGTTACCAGCAAACAAAAATCAGGGCTGCCTACAAAGCCAGTTGGAACCATATTTTGACATCTGTAGACCCAAAGCAAAGGCATGATACCTCCTCTGTCACCAATATACACAAAAGACCAAAAGTAAGAAGTTCCTAGTTACCTTCGAGTTCTAAAACAAGAGTTAAACTCTCTGATATAATCCAAAGTAGGAAAAGAGATCACCATTATAAATANAATATATATATATATATATATATATATATATCTTAAAATATTTCAAACAGTTTAGGCCCAAACAGTCATTCTCCAATTCATGTTAACCACTAACCACCTTTTGAACTTGAAAGCCACATTTAACTTTCAGAACTCAGTATTAATATCGGGAGTCAAAACATCTTGCAGAAATTAAAGACCTTCAGAGTCTACTGAAAATAATGAAGAGGACTAAAATCCATTCATAAATAGCTGCCAAACATACATTACACTAGGACACTTACGAGGACAGCATTGCTCCCATCATGAACCCATGAATTTGAGACATGTATTAAATATCTCTTTTTAGAAAATGTTTTCAAGTCCAAAAATCTACTTTTTGAATGCAGGCCAAACAGAAACTGTTTCCATGCACATATTCTGCACCTCTGCACAACTAACTGCACTAGCCTATGAAAATCAAGATCACAGCATGAGGAAGGAGACAGAAGGGCAAAGGGACTATGCGAAATGAACCAGTCAATAAGAAACAAGCCCAGGTAAGCTTCTGGGGGACACAGGCAAGCTATGGAAAAACCAGAAGAAAGGAAAGTACTGAGGAGAGAGGAAGTTCTGGAATAAACTTCCCCTCATATTACCCACATATGCGTAAAAACCACACAGCTGCTCAATCACAGGGTGTTGAGTGTGCTTGGGGTTTGGGTTTTTTGGTTTTTGTTTTTTAAACAGATGATCTGTGGGTTACACACATGAAAATACAGCCACTGCAAGCTACAAAAATAAAAATGAAACATTTGTTTTTAAGCTATTTTGTTTGAAATGTCAAATGGTTGTCACTATTTGTAATTGCATCTTGTATGCCATATTTTATAAGAAGAAAAATACCTCATGTAAGATGCAGTAAAACAGTTCTTACTAAAAATCATTCACAACCTGAACCTTTGTCTTCCAATATGCAGAGCTGTTCTGGGATGTGTTAAATATCTTGAACTCCCATTACTGTAATAAGACTGAAAGAAGACAGTATTTTGCAGCGAGGCCAAAAATTAAAGCACAGACAACCATGAGCTTCTATCAAACACCAGACACAGAACAGGGGAAAATACACACATGGTGTGTGAGGGGTATAAGAACAGATAACCAGAAAACAAAAAAAAGATTATGATGTTTTCAACATAACACAGGATAGTGTTTTGGACAAACATTTTCCAAAAGTGACTTGAGGCTTTGGCAATGCCTAAAATTGACAGCACAAGTAGTACATGGCATCATATCTAATGCCCTGAATATTTAAGTTTTAAGATTAAACTTTCAGGAGAGAGCGAGACGCCTAAAAGGAGAGGACTGGCCTCTCCTCCAGTGACACCTGAAAAAAGTCTGCAGAGGCACAAAGGCAGCACAGGTATGAGGGGCAGGAGGTCAGGGGAAAGGTTAGAATAAGCAAAGTCATAAGGGCAGGAAATTGAAACTAAGTTCCCGAGCTATGTATTTAATACCTCCTTCACAGCGTGCCAATAATGTTCATACGAAAGGGAAAATTATAAAGGAAAGCAGTGACACTGATAGCAGGCTTCCCAAGAACAAATTCTAGTAGCTTCAAACATCACGCAGCAACCAGAGTCTCTCACTTGCTCAATCTCCTCACAGTCATAAATTGACTATTTCTATTACTTTTTTACACATGAGGTGAACTTTCCCCATAACTGCAATAGCTCAAACTCATCTCACTGTTGTGGCAATCGGCACCTGCTGCCTTTTTACAAACCAACTGCTATGGAGGCAAACTCCCAGTGCTGGACTGCACAACTGGAGCATTGTTGGCCAAAGCAGAGCTGCTCTCCTTCGCTCTCAGCACCATCTATACAGAAGTAGGATGACTTCACCCCAAGATGAGCAATACCAAAACTGCTTTGGTCTCACACACGCACAACCAATCCCTCCACTAACGTTTTCCTACCTATCAACATATTAAAAGGCAGTAACAACTACATCAGTTTCATGCATTACTTGCAAGAGGTGCCAGCCTTCACTGTCACTCATTTGAAAGTCAAAAGGAATGCAGAATCTTGTAACTCCACTATCGATGAAAGTTAATCATCACTACTTGTACTACAAACTAATTTTTACCATTAGAAATATTTGTAAAGGGTGAAATAACACAAACTTACTACGGGGGCCTTGAAGTGCATTATCCTCAATGGTCTATGCAATTAAAAAAGAAAAACCAAAACAATACTGTATTCTGAGAAGTAGTCTGCTAGTTCATCTTTATCTGTGAATGAATCCATTTGAAACAACGAGAAATTAGGGTTCTATTATTTACGCAAACCTCCACAAGAAACACGCAATCTAACGTACTCATATACTCATAAGTCACAGCTTTTGGATAGATTTGCCAAGTTCAGTTTGAAGTCCCAGCACGTTGACCATCCAGACTCAGTTATCTAGAGAGCAAGAAACAGTGCCTGAGATGTATTTCTGTGTTTCTTTCCCATGAAAATCAGGTTAAAGTGGGAGGAGGAAAAGAAGGGAAAAGCATGTGGACTTCATCCTGACACAGAGCTGGGATGTACATGGGACAGATATCTCCAGACCAAGAACTGAAAATTTTGTAGTATTCAGATAAATCATTAGTGTCCCTAAAACAACGTTGTCACAGCTGAAGATTTCAAAGCCTATTGGTTATCATCCCAACAGCACAAAAATCTTCTTAGTATCAGACTAGATGTCACATTCAATCCGTCCTTTAGTTAATTATGATCCTTGGGACTGGTACTGAAAGGGTACTGGTAACGGACCTGTCAGGCTAACTCGTGTGCTAATGCCTCCCCACAGACTAACAGTGGCAAAAGGCTTCAATAAAAAGGTTCATGTACATTTGTGGTTGGAAACTCAACACTAAAAAGACCAATTTAAACAGTTATTTATAAACATAATTTTCTCTGATTTCTGCTATTACCAACATAAAAGGCATCAAAACTCAGCTACAGCAAGAAGATGAGAACAGAGTTATGCTTTGGCAACTACAGCAAACAAAGACCAGACCAAAAGCCTCTTTCCTCTTGGATGAGTAAGTACAACCAAAGATGTTACACTACTACTGTCTCCTCTCCAAATACAAAGAGGCTCAGGGACACCATGCAATGAAACAAATCAACCTGCCAGATGTTTCAAAAAACCAGTACAAGTTTCTAAAGCACACTTAAAAATAAGCTGCTTTATAAAGGACAACAGAATATCCCTGCTTTCTGTTTCATCAGCTAAGATGTATGTTCCAGTGGGGCACCCACTAAGTGACAAATACATACTTCTCTTCCACTGTCAACTGCTGTTCACAACAGAACTCCGAGCTAAAAACCTCAGAGCATTCTCTGCTTCCTTGACAGGACTCTTATTTATATAAGATTAGTGCAGTCAGGCATTAGTTTTATAAACCAAAACCAAAAACAAACAAGGAGAAAGTTTTCACACTCTTCTTTATAGACCAGTTTCTGAAACATACACACACAAAACAATATAACATATTGAAAGGCAATTGTTAAAAAAAAAGAGCAACCCCCCAAAACAAAACAGAAAACTGGTCAAATCAAATACAATCTCTGGAGGAACCCCCACCTGGAAACTATTTAAATCATACAAGCATTCACGAAAGCACTGTTGGCCACCTAAACAGCTGTTCCTCCACTCCATCCAGAACCTCCGATAGCAGTTGCAACACACAGGCACACTTCAGCCCCTAACCTTCCCCCACCCTCCTCAGGTAAGGAATAGACACCAACCTGCAGTTGGGAGGTGGATCTAAGGTGATGTCAGCCAATTCCTTCTGAATCCTGCGGCAATAAAGCAAGAAGGAACAAAGGTAAGTCACTGTGTGGGACAGCAGTTCACACATTCTCCCTGCAGACATACTGTCACACTGTGAGCTTGCCACCTGTCCAAACCCCCTAAGCAGGACAGGCACCCTGCCCTGTTACAGAGACAGGCAGAAAAGCAGACAGACAGCACTGAACCCAGGCAGGTGCACTGCTCTGCACTCCCACAAAGATGCCAACCACACAGTGGAAGAGACCGTCCGCTTTGCTCTGCGAACCAGCCTGTAAACGAGGGGAAACCTCTGCAAATGTGATGCACCAAGAGGAAACTGCAGTCTGAAAAGGAATTTTGTTGTACAGGATTGAGAGAAACAGTCATTGCCAAATTGGCTCCCTTCTCTCTCCCCCAGCTTCTCATCACCATCCTGAGGAAAAAAAAACCACAGCCCTGAGGGAGTCAATAACTGCGCCATTCTCAAGGACACTTTAAGGAAGGTGAATATCTGTTTCCGAGGCTCCTGCACATTCCTACCACCTTCAAATCTCCCTTCTCTTCACCCTCGAGTGCCACACAACACTCCCATGTCCCCTTCCTAGGACTCCAGACGCTCCCTCTCTCCACTGTGCTCAGCCAACACCCTGTCCTCTCGGCCCAGACTATTCTGGGCTTATGCTGCTTTTGCCACAAAATGCCCAACCAGCTATCATCCTCTTCCCTGGAGTCCCATTACTGTCACTCAGGCTTCCCTTCCAGATTTCCCCACCCAGCATTCAGCCTGCCTCCTTTCTCCTTTAAACTCAGCCAGCATCTCCTGCCGCTTGTCATACTCAAGAACCACAGCCTTTCCACGAGGCAGTTTAAAATCTTTTCCTTTTAAAGAGTGAAGGGCACAACATGTAAACACTGCTTGCCACTATCTATGTCAGTTTACCATGGAAACCTGCTGAGTGGAGATCTGGAATAACCAAACTGCCTAAATTCTACAAAGCCACGGAGAACTTAGTGGCTACGACAGGGCATTTGCATAAAACCCCAGTCACTTTTGACACCTACTGATACAACCTTTCCACTGCTTGGCAAAGCTGTTCAGTGAGATGGTTTATTACTCTCACTGAAGCACTGCAAGTTTGCTGGAAAACTTCCATTTGTCAGCTTAGCTCCCTGGAGCAGGATGGTGCTGAATTCAGGTGACACACAGAATAAATAAGAAAGGGCAATTTTTTTTTTTTAAATGAGTAGCTGCAAGAGTCTGTCCAAGTGAAGACAACTGACTGACATAGCTGTTCTCGAATTACTGTTGTACACAGGTGTCTCTCCCTACACATTATTCTGGAATAAAAATTACTTTATTCTCAAAAAAAGCCCAAACCCACTCTGTGCTGTGAGCAAAGACTATTTTAGAGCAGAATGTCCACAAGTGGGCCTGCTGTGGATTATTTATTCCAGTCAGCATCCAATCATACATAGAAAATTCAATATAAGTGATGAGCAGACAAAAATAACAGTAATGTATTTGTTGGTAAAGATCTCGGGCTACATTATACCCCCCTTGCACTGGAGTGCACTCCCCCAAAGCAAGCAAACTCAAAATATCACAGACATTAATTAATCTCCAAATCAGTCTCAGAAAGAAAAAAAGACACTCTACACTCCAACCCACAAGAGAGGGAAACGGATGTTGAAATGCAATGCCTTACTTGGTACCATATAGGTTCTAGTAGGAGAGGAAAAAAAAAAAGGTCTAAATGTCAATCCTACACCATTCCCATAACAAATGCTAGTAAGGAAAAAGGAAAAGACAGCAGAAATAATTGAGAGTCAGAATAACAGCCCAGAAGAAGAAAAGCCAGGAAAATATTTGGAATAAGCAGGAAGAGGGACCAGAGAGCAGTGAAGTTGGGCAGACACTCACTGCAGCGAGACACTGAAAAAAGTGAGACAACAGCAGCTTCATGTGGGAAGGCTGAGCACAAGGACTAGAAATGAGGAATGGGAGCAGTGAGGGAACAGAGCAAAATAAAATGAGGAAGAAGGGAAGATGCAACAAATCAGTGAGAAAACTGACTGCAGCCTCACCTCTTGGCACTGGTAGATAGCAGTTTAGAGTTTTTACTCATGCTGACTTTGCTTTCCTTCTTCTTAGGCGTGCTTGTCTCTTTCTCTGTCTGTTGGTTGGAGGATGAAGATGAGGAGGAGCTGGTGCTGGCCCTCGAATCGTCATCCGACATAGCGACCCCCCCACCACACACCCCAACCTGGAGAGGAGACACCATGGGGCGTGGGGAACAAACAGTGAACACAAACACACACAGAGAAAGGCTGCTGACAATCTCGCTCTGTGTTTGGGTCATGCTCCTTTTAAAGGATCCTCGTGTCTCCCTCTCCCCTCTAGGCCCTACAGCCATAGCAGGAAGAGCACTAGCTTCCCCTGCACTAGTAACACCGAGGAGCAGGGTGAAAGGGACTTTAAAAGCTTCCTCTCAGAATGCAAGTGCGGAATGAGAGGAGACTGAAAGGAGGACGACTGCGAGGATCAGGGAAGCTCAAAGCAATTCTTTCTAATCTCCCCCAAACTGCACACACAAGAGGAGCCATCACCACCCACCACTATCGAGCCTAGGGGTGTAGGAGATAAAAATGGAACAGCTCCGGTCCCTTGGGTTCCCGGGAGGCACGTGGGGGAGGCACGAAGGGATGGGGCTCGGGGGGTGACCGTCGCCAGCTCTAAAATGGAAGTGGGGCATCACTGGCAACACAGGGAAGACCCTGGCAGATGTGTGACCTGTGGTGGGGAAACCCCTGCCTGTGGGATCGGGTGCTGGAAGCCCTGAGGGCAGGCGGGCAGGAAAGGAGCAAACCAAGGGGAAGGGCTAAGCAGGGAGTGGGGTGCACTGGTGGCACCCACCGAGGCCCATTGCCCCGAGGGGCATATGCCAGCGGAGGGGGAGGGAAGCAGAGGGTCTGTGCCGGGGGGCCGTGCGGAGAAGGAGGGCCAGGCCCTACGAGGGGCGAGAGT